>JAJMEQ010000005.1:0-176673 GCA_030574255.1 Groenewaldozyma tartarivorans | reverse complement strand
ATAATCTCTTATATAATTAAGTAACCTTAGTATCCCACCGACTATAAATAACAGATTTATTATTATTATTATACACTTGGACTGGAGGCCTTATCGACAACATCTAGGTATATTAGCAAGCGGAAAGATACGTGCATAGAGAGCCATCGTACAGAACTGTTTTTTAAGCCTTCGAATTTAACTAGATGGACAAGATTAACATTTGTATCACCTTTTTCCAGTAAGTTATCTCTCAGCATATGCATAAGATATCTTTCTTCAAGCTATCACAAGTCTACTATAGGGTCTAAAAATGTCTTATTGAAAGATGACACTAGCTGCTATCGCAAGTATCAGAAATCTTAGCGCTTAATTTATTTCATGAAGTAGCCGGAAATATCTAGATACTACGAATTCCAAGGTCGGTTCTATACAAAAGGTAAATTGACGGAATTATAAATATATATAGCAAGGCAGCTTATTTATAAACTATTAGCATGCCATTATAATGAATTGCGTAGGAGGTGATTGCATGATAACCACACAAAATTTGTACAAGATACTCCTAAATATTTAAAGCATCAAATTCTCTAATGATCTTTAGATTAGACTTTGGTGCTTTAGGCAATGACTTACCAACTTGATGCCACCTTTCGGCTAATCTTCCATAGAGCCAAACATTATTAGGAGCATCACCCTTTGAGTCATTCACTTTAGAATCGCCAAAAAGACGGCCTTTTTCCTCATTCCATTGAATGAACTTGATTCTGTGCCATTCATCCGGCGTGTTATATCCAAGCCTCTTCAACTTAGGCGACTCTAAAGCATCAGGGTCAATAGGAGTATTATATGAGGGATCACAGAAATAAATAATAGCGAGACGTCTTTTTTCTCTTTGGTCCGCAGGTGGCTTGACTACCCTATGGATAGTTGATTTGAAATAACCTCCAGTCATGAATTCAAACGCATCACCAATGTTAACAACCAGAGCATCCTGAACAAATGGAACGTACTTCCATGTACCAGTATAATAGTCTCTGATCTGTAAAGTTGCCATTGGCTGAGAGAGTATGAAAGTAAATGCAGTAGCATCCGAATGACCTCGAAGCCAAGTATTCTCAGTCTTTTTTTCTTCTTCCTCGGTCATACCATGATAAAGCATGAATCGGCCAAATCCACCACCAGAGTTATCTCTATCACCTTGTATCACTTTAAACTCGTTCCATAAACGACCCTCGGGTAACTCAAGAGCCAAATCACAAAGATTACAAAGTTTCTTTAAAATATCTAAATGAATATGTCTAAAGTAATCTGTGATCTCCGGTAAAAAGTCTTTTGCAACTTCAGGAAGTTTCTTATCAGGAGAAGCAATATAATCGTCGTGCAATAAGTCACGGAAGTTAAACAGTTCAATGTTGTCTCTAACCCCTTCTTGCATAGCCCAATACTTCTTGGGCTTGTAGCCACTACCTCTTTCAGCACCGAATCCATTTTTGTCCTCTTCATCTGCCGTAGCAGCACCCGACCTATATTGCACCTTCACGTCCTCTGGCTGTTCTAAAATGGCTTGACCGATTGACTTCAAGCGAAGAAACCGTTCATGATCAACGCCATGGTTGGTAATATAAAAAAAACCATGAGTACGAACGGCTTCATCTAGCGTGTCCGCCAGCTTCTTTCTTGCCGCAAGTCCATCAGGCCCTTCTTTATATTGCGATAAATCAACAGCATTGAGCTTGACAAAGTCCAACGAATCATCGGCCGAGGGTTCTGCCTCCTCGAAAGGTCGTAATTTATGCTTTTCTTCTAAACTGATTTCCGCCATTTCCTAACTACTTAATTCTCAAGTCTCCACCCAGAACACACAAGCTTGCCATGTGTTAGTCATGTTGGCAGGATAACTGTTATATACTTTCCTCCAATGGATTTAACTACCGGAATTAAAGTGCACATATGGACATTTCCGAAATTGCGCAATCGGTACCATTTTTATCATCATCGTTATTATTATATCGTGATTTCGAGATCTCGAAATTGCGATCGATCGATGAAAGTTTTCATCGAAAAACGTTAACTCTAATCGATAACCAATTAATTCGGGTAGTACGTAGTAGTACGAGTATGATGGTGGTTTAACCGTGGTTAAAATCTGTTATCAAGATCGATATCTCCGTTAACAGTTAACGTTGTAACGGAACAAAACGATAGATCCACGTATCAAACTTCAAGAATTTTGTTTGAAAAATCTGAAAGCAACAAGCCACGCCCCACATGTATAGCGTTCTAGAAATTAGTCTGAGTTTAGTCCGGCACGCATTATCTTAGCAGATTCGACTAAAATCATAGTTGCAGAGTACTACAGCGTGCATGCTCTATCTATGGGACTTGCAGTTTATTCCGTTGATTCCTCAATTTCATCATCATTAATTAGTTGCAATAAATGTATATATGCACCCAAAAGCAACTTACTGCCATGGAGTAAGTCCACTAGAAAGAGGAAAGGGCAATTCTGAAAACGGTTATCATGCGATACAATTCTGGTGGCACATGTGCAGCTATGGGATGCATGCCATTTTCCTGCATGACAATCTGAACTTTCATCACCAAGTTCGGCCAGCCGCTGGGCACAGAAATCTATAAGCAAATTGGTACATAGAGCTCATACACTCATGCAGTATTGGCTGGTGCCATTATTAGGATGATGTATCTTGCAAGGTTATATTAGGCAAACAGCAATCACGATGCTACTAAGAAATGCCATGATAATTTTTCCATCGGGCTTATGAGTCTTACAACGGAGTTCACAATCATAGCACAAATGACGCAAGCCCTGAGTTGACCCTTACTTTTGTATAAAAACACCGCGAAGAAAATAAAATGAATTCAGACTGGCCTCTTTTGGAATTGTGCGTTTTTGACCAAAATGACAGAGAAGGTTCATCACACCGTTAATGAAACCAGGCACTCTCAGGAATCCGCCCTATTCAGGTCTCATCAAGATAAAGAGAAGGTCACCGAAGAAGTGGAACTTCTTTTTGAAAAGTATCCCGACTTGAGAGAATATGCACCTCTCGTAACTCAGGGAGCATTTTTAGCCAACGATAAGGGTGTTGTATACTCCACCGATTATGAGGAGAGTGATAGAGAGGCATTGAGTAAAGAAGAGAAACACCCGATCTTATCTCAGCCTTTTAAAATGATCCTAGTTGGTATTGTAGGGTCTTTTGCGGCGGTGAATTTCGGTATGGATGAGTCAGCCGTTGGTGGGGCTCAAGTACAATATACCGAGGAGTTTAATATTGTTGATGATAATGTTCTTGGAGTCACCAATGCCGCGCCTTATCTTGCCGCAGCTTTGATTGGGTGCCCTATAGCTATTCTTTTGGATAAGTACGTCGGTAGAAGAGATGTGGTGTTCTTATCATGTGTTATAGGTGTTGCTGGGTCATTATGGCAAGCATTCAGTTATAAATGGGCTTCACTTTTGGTTGCACGACTTTTCTTAGGTGTTGGTATGGGACTCAATAGTTCAGTAGTACCCATTTTAATTGCAGAATCTTCACCTGCTGTATGCCGAGGTGCATTTCTCATGCTTTGGCAAACTTTCATTGCCTTTGGTGTTATGTTTGGCTCAATTATGAATCGAGCCTTTGTGAATGTTCCCGGGTATACTTCATGGCGTTTAATGATTGGGTCTTCTGTTGTTGCTCCCTTTATTACTGGTGCATTGATCTATTTGATACCGGAGTCTCCTCGGTGGCTGCTTTCCAACGGTAAAAGTGCAAAATCATTTAATGCTCTTCAAAAACTACGGAAAACCCCACTATTAGGTGCTCGAGATTTTTATATTTTGTACGAGTCACTCAAGGAAGAACATGAATTGGAACGTATCTCTTATGCACAGCAAGCAAAACTTGTGTTTACAGACCGGAGAGTTCGATTTGCATTTTTTGTATCCAACTTTGGCATTTTTATGCAACAGTACTGTGGTGTTAATGTTCTTGTTGGATATACCACAACTATCTTAGTAAACTCTGGAGTGGATTCTCAAACCGCTATTGCGGGTAGCATTGGTATTGGTGGTGGATGCTTCTTGGCTACATTCGCATCTTCTCAGATTATTGATAGATATGGCAGACGAATAATGCTTCTTTCGACTTTTCCAATATTGGGAGGCTGTTTAATTTG
Source organism: Groenewaldozyma tartarivorans (assembly GCA_030574255.1). Taxonomy (NCBI): domain Eukaryota; kingdom Fungi; phylum Ascomycota; class Dipodascomycetes; order Dipodascales; family Trichomonascaceae; genus Groenewaldozyma; species Groenewaldozyma tartarivorans. Next base: position 172,506 of record JAJMEQ010000005.1, on the reverse strand, counting down.
GCTAGGTGGTAGTCTTTATATAGACGATAACAGCAAAAGATTAGGGTCGGGATTAACTTCGATGTATCTTTTTGTGCTTGCTTACGGGCTAGGTATTGGGCCAGTGAGTTTTACACTCAACGCCGAATCTTATCCATTAAATGTGAGAGCGTTGGGAGTTAGTACTTGTATGGGACTTAATTGGATTCTTGATTTTGTTCTTAGTATGTCTTGGCCGAAGATGGCGTCATCTATGACAACCAGCGGCGCGCTTTATTTCTACGGAGCATGGAATTTTGTTGCATTTGTAATTAGCTACTTCATTGTTCCGGAAACTAAACAACTCACATTAGAAGAGTTGGATTTGGTATTTCAACAGGGTGTTAGTAGCTTTGCCAAGGAGAAATATTCAGAATTGTTTTCATGGAATAAGAGGAAGGCCTCTCTTCCTTCGAAGTCATGAAATTGTTTTATGCTTAAATTTTTGCAACGAATTATATCCAGTTTTATAATTAGATAATAGATAACGAATGTTCGCATGATTATAGTTTGGATTATTTACCTTAATCGGAAGTGAATACTGCCGATCTGCAAACTGCGGGTTATATAACTTATGAGTGGGGCCCTATATAGTCGCGAATGTACCCCGCGCAAACCTTGTATAAATTTGTCATCACTAACAGCGGTCATGATCAAATATTACCCACTTCACTAAATTGACTTCAGTAATACTGATCCGTAGAAGGACAGATGAAAAGATGTTCTTAGAATTCATTAATGACTTATTAGACCACTATATCGGTACGGTACGACGGTGATGACGTGATTTCATTCAAAATGCACGAAATCAAGTATATCTGCTCATAGATAGGACTGCCATTAATATTATGATGGAAGAAAAAAAAATATCATCGCATAATTTTACTTCTATTATCCAATGACAAACTCAAGCATAGATAAGCGAATTGCAATAATAGGAGCAGGGCCTGCTGGCGCAATTGCTCTGAGTGTTTTCCTTGAATATGGGTTCAAAAATATCCAGGTATTTGAAAGAAAGAGCGTTTCAGGGGGAACATGGGTTCATGATGGACTGTTAGGGACAACAGTTCCTAACCCCGACGTTACATTATACCCTGACCTTGAAACCAATGTTTTGCCTGAGCTTATGAGTTTTTCATCTCCGAAAATAGAGCGACCTGAAGCTGGCTCTACATATGCCACTAAAAGTTTGGCTAAGTATGGAACGGATGTTGCTTTTGTCCCGGCAACTACTATTCTCAGTTATGTCCAAAGCTTTTTTTCTGGCGAGAGACAAAAATACGTACGGTATAACTCCAAAGTTACTAATCTTGAACAGGTTAACGGGCCAGGAACTAGTTGGAATCTTACAATTGAAGGATCAGAGACATTAGAATTTGATTTTATCTATATTTCTATTGGGAAATTTAACCAACCTTTTATACCCGACTTCCCCGGAGTTGGTCCTATCGGATTGTCTTCAGATTTGTTTTCTCACACCAAATCTTTTAGGACCCCCAAGGATTTCAGTGGTAAAAAAGTTCTTTTTGTTGGTGGATCTATTAGTGTAGCAGATATAATTCATCTGGTCCGATATGAAGCAAAGGAGATATATGTATCCTTACGAAGTTTGCAAGATACGGTGAAAAATGCTTATGCTCAACCCTTTCTCACTCTGAAAGGATCAATTCGGTCGTTTGAACCGGGGACTAACGAATCTACTACCAAAGTAATATTCAATGATGGAACGTCAATAGATAACGTGGAAAGGGTAGTGTTTGGTACGGGCTACAAGCTAGAGCTTGATTTTCTAGAGAATTATGCCAATAAGTATGGTGGAATCACTTCAGGTAGTGCTCTAAAGAACTTTTATCTTTTAACATGGTGGGCGGAAGATCCTTCATTGGCAATAGCAGGATATGTCATTGATGGACTTAATTGGAAAGCAATGGAATATCAAGCAAGGGCGTCTGCTCAGTTCTGGAGTGGTATAGCTGCATCACCAACTAAAGAACAATCTGTGGTGTGGGAGACAGAACGCCGTAAAAAGAATTTGCTTGACTGGCACTCTTGGTTTCCTCATGATAATGAATTTTTCAATGAAATTGTCAAGATTGCATGGAATGAACATGATAGCAATAAGCCTGAGCTTTACGATCCTAGTTGGAGAGAAGCATATATTAAAGGGTTTCAATTAAAAAGCCGGGCTTGGATCCGTAATAGAGAAGAATGGCTTAGGGCGCATCCAGAATCTTTTGATAAGTACAAGGCTGCCATAGATTTCTTAGAACCAAGAATTGAGCCATTGTTAGGAGAATATGGAGGCGGTGAGTTTAAAATTGACTGATTACTGGTAGCTTAAGGCTTTTTTCAAGTTGGGTGAGCAGTAATTTACTTGAAGATATTTTAATTATAAACATAATATATATTGTGATAGCTACAGAGTAGAAATAATCTCAAATTCTCAATATTCGTTTTCTTTTTTTTCAAACCAAAATAAATAATAATAATAATAATAATAGAAAGCTTTTATTATAATAATCAATGTTACTAAAAAAAATTACATTACAAAACATTACTTTTAAAAATGCATTACTCGGGAAAACTTCCAGGCTCAGGTCCGAAGTAACCCTTACTTGCATCAGGGTAGTCAAGTGGGATACCGTTGTAGTCTGCTCCAGTACCATCTGGTCCACCAGTATAGACCCAATTACCCCACCAGTTAATAGATACAATATGGTTGTAATCAGTAGCAAAGAACAAGATAACTGCACCGAAACCAACACCAGTTCCAAGAGCAGCATAAAGAATATAGTTATACTTTTGCCACCATCTAAGGTATCTCTTTCTGATATACCAATTGAAAAGGGCTCCAATGTAAAAGTTACCAGTGACATAAATAAAGTTATAAGGGGCCCAGTTGTAGAACCCAGTGAGGAAAATAAGAACATTCCATCGTCGTAATTGTTTCTTAAAGATCTTCTCAACAAAAAATACTGGAAGAGGAAGCAATGCACCGATCAAGAAAGACCATTTTAGAGCGGGATATAATCCAGAGAAGTAAGCCTCCGGCCCAATAGTACCCCAAAGAATGGTTGAAGAGAAATCACTTAATGCTGAAGAGCATGTGAATTTTTGGCTTTGGTGGGGATCACAATAATCCTTAATACCTGTAAACTCCCATCTAAGGAGGGCAATAGAAGTTAAAGTGGTAATCAAAGTGGAGGTGAATTGAGTTCTGAAAAGAGCTCGAGAAGGCATCTTTGCATAGTGTGTTTGCTTTTGATTAGTAATATAGTTTTGAGCCTGTTCCCAAAAATTACCAGTGATGAATTCAGTGATAAGCATAGCATTAGCATTATGGGGCTTCATGTAACCCATTAAAACTTTGACAAAGAAACTCATAGTGAAGTAAGTATCAGTTTGGGCATAAAGCAAACCCATAGGCATAATGAAAATAATGTTTATAAGAGTAGCAAAGAAGATAGTCCATACCGGAGTTTCAGTTTCCTTGTAAACTTCAACCATGACAATGAAAAGTACTAATGAAATTATAATAGTAACCACGAACCACCAAGCAGGAACTTCAGGATGAATTCTCATAGCCCTAGTGAAAGGATCATCATATCTACTTCTTGCCTTTTCTTCATTTCTAAGAGAAATCCAAATAGACTTGAATGCCTCAATAACTTGCTTTCGGTAATAAAGACCGGTATAAACTATAGATGCAACGTAAAAGGCAAACTTACCACCGAAATTTACAAGAGCTCCAGCAGAAAGGAATGCAGGGGAATATGCTTGATATTTTTCACGGTCAAAATGTCCTTCACTATCAAGAATTTGACTAACATCATAGGAAGCACCAGTATTGTCATAGACACCAGTACCATTAATAGGTAAAAAGTTAGTGTAAGAGGTTCTTGAAAAATAGATAGCAACAATAACAAGGAACCCAATAATTTGGCCGGCAAATGAGACATAAGTAGTATAGAAAGGAGAAACCATACCAGAACCACCGATATTATTCCAGTCAAAAGTAGAAATAGGGTTGAATCCTAAACCACTGATAACACCAGTAACAGCGGCAAGTTTAACATTGTTTGGAGCAATCCAAGTAGTCCAACTGAAATAAGAAAGAGCCTGGAAAACAAATTCAGGGAACCACCAGTATGCAAAACTGATAACCAAAAATACCCAGAAGAAGTGGTATCTAGTTAAAGACCAGCCATGAACAACTTCAACAGGATCATGCTTTACTAGTGCACGGTTCATAGTGAGTAAAGGTAACACACTATACCACATACACTTAACGGGATAAACCAATACACTTCTCAGAAGACCGGCAAAGCCATAACCCAAGAACTGGCCAGTCAAGGACAATAAGATCATATATCCAAAACTACTAGCCCAGGGAAGGTTATACATAGTTTTAGCCCGTTGTTGGGTGATGACTGTGACTGAATTTGGAGCACCATCAACAGCACTCATCATTTGTGTAGCTAAAACCTGTTCCTTATAAGTCCATGGACCAGGACTGAGAGCCCAAGTTTGACCGAAGACCTTAAATCTGACATCAGGGAGAATCCAAGCCAGTAATTTACCAGCAGGAAAAATAAGCAGCTGAAGAGCCAAGAACGGAAGCGAGATAGAGGGGAAACGATTTGTAAAGAATGTACCGACCAAACAACCAAGATTTGCAAAAATAATACCAACAATATAAACTCGAACAGTTTCACATGGCTCTTCAGGATCATCAAGAATAGACGTAGATGATCGGACTTCAGCATATGGAGACCAATCAGCAACGATAGCAGTTTCAAACTTGACTTCAAATTCATAATCTTCATCAGATAGTTCTGGGTACTCTTGTTTACCCAAGGACAGCTTCCTCATTCGTTCAAGAACATCATAGTCAATATTAATATCATCTTTATGATATTCATAAGCATCCTTTAAAACAGCAAGTGCTTCTTCGAAGGTTCGACTGCCTAATCGAACAGTCAAAAATTCCAACTCCTCGGTAGTGAGATCAAAGCCCAGTCTCGAAGTAGCAGCCTCAACTCTCTGAATAGCATCAGGGTCAAAGGCATTATCCGTGGTCTCAATGACCGAGACCTTTTTCTCTTCGACTTCACCTAAGTCACTCATCTTGTAAAAGTGAGATTACAGTAAGCTAAGAGAGCTCGTGTAAGAATTTCCAAAAGAATTAAAGCTCCTTACCCAACATAAAAGTCCACGAATAGATGGATATATATATACTTGATGAGCTTTATGGGGACCCTTTCTAATGCAGATGGTCCAAAAAAGAGAGCCTCTCCAGAATATGCAGAAACAGTCCCAGTCAATGCCGTGAATATATCGGAAATTGATAAGACTAGCACGCCATATCTAATGAGAAGGGGTTTCGAGATTCCAAATGCCCCTTAGAATATGCGTCTGGATAACATGGATAAGTTATCAGAAGCATGGCGCCGAGGAACGGCACTGAAAAATTGCGCGAAGATCACTAACTCGCATAATAAATCATCATCCCGGCAATTTGCAAAGATCTACAAAATTGTTAGCGCTAGATGATGATCGATCGAGTGCTCATTATAGCCTAGGCCGCTGAATTCCGCTGGCCATCGATCGAACATTACAATAACAGCAGATGCTCATGCAGGCCTATCGATAAATATCGATACAATTATTAAGGCCCGCCGGTATCTTTATCGATTTTTATCGATATCTGATCTGCACTGGCATGCGCGCGAAGAAAACGGCCACCTCAAAGCTGGATTCACCCTTTGCGTGCTAAATATTCAGAGATAGGTAGATAAGGATAATTATCAGTCCATATCAGCATGCCATTCGTGCTATCTACGTGTATCTGAGTCCATGAGCGAATTGATAGACTATCATCGTAGAAATGATAAAGGATAGATCCGAAAGAATCAAAGGGACATCTATATATATGCCATACAGCGGTACACGCCAGTGCATAACTGTCTACATACTTTCATACTATGCTAATCAGTTAGTTTTGTCGTGGTTAGTGCACCCTACCTGGCAGTTGACGGTGGGGGTACGCCCAGTAGGTGAAATTTCTCTGTTAACCGCTAGCGCTATAAGCTTACCGCCGAAAGGTACTACGTTACGTTCCGATCTAGCTAGATCGGTTTCAGTAGATAACTTACATCAAGATCTAGAAGGAAAAAATTTTAGACCAGCAATTGCTCTCTTTGAGATATCCAGAACTCAAAGTCATAAACAGATTCGTATATACTAAGCTTGCTTTGAGAAAAAAATACTTTCTATTCGCATGGATAGATTTATCAAATTTAACGCGTCTAACTGGATCATATGTTAAGCTTGCCGGTATCGGCCTACTCCTATGCTGCTGAAGCTGATGCTAGTAGTACTAGTATACAGCTAGAATTTTAAGTTTGGTGCCGTTTGGCTGATCGGTATGATCATCATCATATCGTGACTTGCCGGTTAGCTATTAGTATTAGGTATAAATGAAAAATGTTTCAGGCGGTTTAGGTCTACCGATATCGGGGGTAAGCGCGCTCTATAACGTTACAGCACTAGCTAGTTATCGATATCGCGATCGCTGATCGATCGATGCGCATGCATGATATGTGGAAATCTTTTGATCTTGGAAATTCTTCTCCATTTCATAACGCAAATTTAGGTCTAACCACCACCTCTTAGCCAATCAAATGTCTCAAAGGACCCTTTAGTCAGCATTATTGTGGCTTCTCTACGCGATTAGATATCATGTCATTTTCTCTAAGGTTCGAACTTCTACGGGGGCTATTATTAACTAAAGCGTTTTTTTTTCTTTTGCCGATGCCCAACATCATGCATAGGAGCCATATGGTCCCATATGGCCCTCCTTTTCATATAGCAACATCAACTGCAGCGGTACCGCCGCAGCGCACATTACGATAGCTTAATAGCTGTATACAAACAAAATCTGATGTTATGGTCACGGCAATTGTAGCTTCTGTGCTAATGCTGGTGCGAGCTCTTGAAATTTTGAATTGTTAGTTATATTGCCGAATCACTGAATCAGCATTCACGATATTGAAACTGAGAAATACTATGCCTATAGGCTACATTCAACTGTGACCTCTCATATTTATTTCCTCTATGAAGATTTCAGGGCTTCAAAAAAGTGTTGTTATCATGTCTACACGTATGCGAGTGCATTCAATGATATAGATATTACGACATTTCTCCATCAAATTGGTAACGTTAACGGCATTAATTGAAATATTCTTGGCAATGCCTTACTGATGCCATGCGGATAGATGGCATATAGGCATTGCATTTACCATTGTTGATCTTTACGAAGTGGACGTGTTTTTTTTCTGTTAAGTCGAAAGAAAAGACATGATATTCCTGCTTCTCTATAATGCATTCAAAAGCTACTTTTCTCTTTTCTTATTTGCTTATATAACGATTCCTGCTTTGAGCGCATTGGAGGGTAACGTACGCACAGGAGCCAATTATCCCAATAATGGCCTGGCCATTGGACGAATATATATGTGCGCCTAAGTAGCATGCATTCCTTAGTAGCTGGATGTTGATATTCAGCTTGCTAAATCTCTTAGAAGGATCTATAATTGATTCTTGAAAGAACATAGCCGAAAGGAGTATTTACTGCACCTACCAGTGATTTCCAGGATTCATCTAGACTTGAATGACCCTCCTTCACCATCAATGGTCCATCATCTTAGGTATTGCTCCATCTGGTCCAAAACTGTATTTTATATTAGATTTCCATCGTGGTTTAGTACCAGGAAGATAGTCTTTGAAATGGCATACCAGCAAATCTTCGTCGCTTGTTGGTAGTTTCAAGACCGGAATAAATAATTTGTTTATGCCACTAGGGCTCAAGTTAGGGGAGGTTGTCTCACGAATGAGCTATTATAAGGTTGAGAATATTCGAGATGAAAAAACTCTACTTTCAGTCTAACTATGACGATTATAATTATTCTAGTTATCGACTTCACTCCTTTCAAGGAATTTATCTAGCGCTCTCAACCTAGATTGGATACTTATATTATCTCCTAATTGATCTGAAGAAAGAATCTGGACCAAATTATTCAAATCATTGGATAAATTGACATATATAGAAGTTGATTGGATCTTTTCATGATCCCTAAGTTTTATGATATCAAGCAATTTTTTCAGGTATTTTATAGGTCTCTGTTTGAACTCAACATTGCCATGAATAATTTGCAAATTGTCAACTGCGCTTATAATATCTTGTAACTGTCCATTATCGATTGGTGCGCCTTCAACGATATGAGATAGAGTATATCCAATAACAGCTATAACTCGAAAGGCCAATAATTCATTTCTTTTGAAAAACACAGGAGTATTGATGCACCATATTCTGATAATTTGCCAACAATTCTCACGGCACGGATCAATCCATCTAGCGTCCAATGACGAGAGCTTTCTTAAAATTTTAAACCTATTGATATTGATTACCAAAGATATTAGGAATCGTTGGAAATCCTCCCGACATTGAGTGAATGAAGCTTTACTGTTTAATGAAAGCTCTTGAGGCAAACTTTTCTCTAAACTTTCAAGTCTTATTAATGCATTCTCCATGGCTTGCAACCTAATACTATCATTATCAAGATACTTTTCATCAAAGCGTTCTTGGCGTATTATGTCAGACAGTTGGCAGATCAATCTTAAAAAAGTTGAATCCGTATATGTATGATACGGCCATTCATAAAAAGGAGGATCCTTATTGAAATCAGCATAGTTATAATTTCCAGGTAACGCCGTATTAAACTCTGAAGGTTGTATTTGAGATTGTCTATCGGTCATTTCAAGCCAATCAATAGTTACCACGGACCACCAGATCCGTCTGCCAGTTTCTCGTTGTATCAGAACATTTTTGTAATGTTCCATATCGTTGATTGTTAATTCTAAACCACCATCAGAATCAAGTCTATGGAGATTTAAGATACGAGCAATGTATATCATGGAAGATAGCATGCTTCCTAAGAATCTATTATATCTGGTCCATGTCGTACAAAGCCCCAGAATGCAGTATGTTTGAATTATTTTTGGACTCTCCTTTTTCAAAAACTGACCTCTATGCAAGCATTCAAGAGAAGCATCTATAAACTGGTCCTTCAAAGTCTCCCGTTGCTCCATATCTACTGACAATGACTGCAAAAGATCATCAGTAGCATAATGCATTCCAGTGGCCAATACGGCATAATATGTAGAGGCCCATAAATATCGTTCTCTTGACCATCCGCAACTAGGAGATAGTGCTTTATCCTCTTGAGAACTCCAAAATTCATCGTGCTCTGTAGAAAACTTGGCTGTGTTAAGACAAGAGTAAAGAAACCCCAAAGCATTCACAGAGAACTTCACAACCAACGTCGACTGTGTTTCACTGATAAAAGGTGCCGTAAACCCAAAAGGTAGAGGATTTAAATCAAAAGATTCCCCGTTCTCACAAAAATACGCCATCAAAAAATCAGATGCACTTACCAAGAACAATTCGTTACCAGAAGTATTATTAGCTACTGGGTCTATACCATGTTCCCTTATAGTTGCTTCTAGTTTCGCTATTTTTGATCTAAGAAATATATTTTCATCATGCAAAATCTTCATATAATCATCCTCAATTTGATCATGTTCTGAAAATTGATATGAAGGCGTCGAAGCAGTTGACGAAGCTTGAGAGCCCATAAGCTGGAATGAAGTATTGGTGTTATCTCCATGCTCGTCGTTAACTAAAATTCCTCGCACTAAAACTGGTTCTCGTCGACATTCATGAGCTCGATTCCGTTTAGTGCAATTACTACAGGGAATAGATTTATCACATTTTATCTTCATACGAGTACACTGGATACAAGATTTTGGAGCTCGAGCAGTTGTCCTTGGCATATCCATCCTTTAATCCAGCAATCACCCATGCCAGTCCACTCCTTAAGTCACAGCTCAACGGCCGACAAATCTGGGTCTTAACTCCACACAAAATCATGTAACGATGGAAATTTTCGAAAAGTTACATATAACAGTTATATATAACTACGCTATAATTACCATGAATCGAAGCGTTTCAAACGTACTATTAGTATGGTGCAAGCAAAGAAGTTTTTAGTCTCTGCAATGCATGCAAATAATATAGTCGTAAATTCAGAGTCCAGAGCGATCAAGCCGAAGTCAGGGTCCTACCAGTAGACAAATTTACCGTACATAATAATTATAAGAAGAAAATTCTGAAGATATGCTTAATATTATTAATATTGCCAATCTCTTGGAACACTTTAAAAATCAGGTCTCAAACCGTTATTCTCTATCGTCAATCCGTTACTGACAGTCTGACACTTATACTAATAACTAATTTTGTAATTCCCAGCTTTGAAAACAAAGAGTCACTGTCGCACTGGGCATTGGTCAGCCGTAGGCTTGGCTGGGCTCAAAAAAATTCTGCATAGCAACCTATAGCAACCTATAGCTATGATTTCCGGTTATAAGCGCACTAGTACGGTAGACGCTAATTTGCTAATTTAGTGGTCACATATTCCGGCCTCGATACCACATTTTTGCTCTTAGCGTGATTTGCCCATACGAAATTACCAAATTCGTCTACCTAGCACATATCACGCAGTCATATGCTATAACTGCCAAGTTTTTCTCTCCTAAATCTTCACTGGATTCCTAATACCCAAGGTATACAGGGCATAAAATGGTAATCAAAGTATATGCTAAACTTCATGAGCTTTTACCAGTAACCCTGATATTTCATCTCGCTCTAATGGATTTCCATGCTTCCTGAGTCTTTGTCAAGAGCAGAATCTGTTTATTTTTCTATCGTTCTGGCGGCTAAGCCCACTGTCAGACCATGTTTATATTTTATATTTTCTAGAATTTCAATTCGCGAAACCTGAAACATAGGGGAAGATCTCGATCCGATCGGGCCGAAGACTAGGGGGGACGTTATCCTACCCGTTAATTCTACATGTACGCGTACGTACGTTATATACGCGCTGGTGATCATGATGATGACGACGCGTTGTTATATGTACGTATACGTGGTAGTTATATTTCCGACCTTCCATAATTCTATAGTTTGCCAGACTTTGTCTTTGTCTTAGCTGGAGCCACATCTCAAACCTAGACGTGGATATTAAAAATGATCCATATATACTCTTTGTCTGTAGTTACTATCAAGGTGATTGCTAGGTAGTTGCATTAAAATTGTTGTCTGCGTGACGTGTTAATACCTAGCCAGCTGCTTTATGCATGGCTCGGTCTAGGTTATTACCTATAATCAGTTGGATTATCTTGATTCAGGCTACTAGAGGCCAAATAAGCTGAGAGAAACCAGATGGAAAGGCTGTCAGCAGCTCTTATAAGTTCTATTATCATCATGGGTTTTATATTTCAACGGTCATAAATATCATTCTATGTCAATTACATCATACCTACAAACAATACCTGAACTCAGGGTTTTGCTTGTCTGTCATATCAGCAAACTCTGAGTTCAACTCGTGCTCAACTTCACTGCTCTTTTTGTCCTTTTGTCTATTTCTGTACCAGTATACCCAGAATAAGAGGAAAGGAGCAATCCATGAGATACTGTAAGTGCCAAGCATAACTTTCTTACCGGTTGTGTACACTGGCGCTTCGCTTCCTATGAACGCTTGGGGCCCAATAATATTACCAGCCGCAAAGCCAATCAAGAAGATGGTGTTTGTCGTGATCTTCTTGGTATGACCAGCAACATTCGATGAGAGAACAGAACTCATACAAGCCCAACTGGCAGTAGTAAGAAATGACATTTCAAATCCTGCAAGCTTTGATCCTCTATTAGGTCCAAAACACAGTAGACATAAACTAGTGAAAATCAAGCAGTTGACAAAGAAACATGTCAATAATCTACTGGGAACAAAGTAATAATTGACAAGTGCAAATGCAAGTGGGAAAACGATATCCATACCACTACCCACCATATTCATCAATAAAGCATGTTTAGTATCAAACCCGAACTCTTCATTAAGAAGAATTGAACTGAAGTTACCAATACCACTGTTAGGAATACCGTAGCCAAACATGAAGCAAAACTGTAAGTAAGTAGTTACATCGGTTAAGGCTTCTTTGAATTGAGACCATTTGAATTTAGGTGCGCCAAAACCGGTCTTGTTATCTCTGATTCTCTCAACAACATATTTTTTTTCTTCCTCATTAAGAAACCATGCCTTGACAGGAATATCTGGTACATGCATAAGTGATATTATGCCAAAAAAGATGGTGATGCTTCCAATAATTACAAAGAGCATTCTCCAAGCAGCAAATTGATAATCTCCATGTTTTTGGATATGATCATACAATCCAGCAGCAATTCCTGAACCAAGCATAGTTCCGAATCCCTGCAATCCTAGCCACATGGCACTACGGATATACTGTTCGGATTTCTTATACCATTGACTGGTTAGAATCATATATGCCGGCGTCATAAAAGATTCAAGCATTCCAAGAAGAACTCGACAAAGGAGAAAAGTCGCCGGAGAATGACAAGCTCCATGGCAACATATAACAACCCCCCATGCAATAATAGCCGCTCCTAAGGTCTTAGAGAGTGGGAATCGTTGTAAAAGTGCGTTCGCAGGAAACTCAAATACGAGGAATCCCAAATAAAAAGCACTGCCAACCCAAGAGTATTCTTGAGAAGTCATATTTAAGTCTGTTCTCAGACCAATAATCGAAGCATAGGAGTTACTAGATTTGTCCATAAGTTGGCAGGACATTAAGGCACACATAAGAGGAAGGATATAAAAATCAATTTTCCGAAGAACCTTTTTCTCGAAGGCAGGATCTAAGGTCATACCAACTGATTCGAGAGCATAGTTGTATCCTTGGTCGACATTTTTTTGCTGCTTTCCAGCAATCTCTTTGACGTCTGTAACAACTTCGTCTTTAGACATGTTGATAATAAAAGGTTCGAAATTGGATGCTTTCTTCCAAGATATAGCGGCAATGAGTGTCCTTAAAATACACGAGCTGAGTAGGTGCTTATCAAGAAGGTCCTTATCAATAGGTTTCTCTGCTGCTATTTTGCACCCTAAACAAACACTTCTATACCTATCTGCTTATCTCGAAGGTATATACGTAAGAGGTATTAGTTATACAGTTGCGACGTCGACGATAGTACAACGTTGGCATTATTATAAACATCGCTTAAGCTTGTAAACCCCACTGCTATCACTGATCTCGTGCCTCTAACTGCACGCATTTTTGAGGGTCTATTGTCGGAAGTTGTCGCAGGCAATTACCGGATCAGGATGCTTATGGCGACGGGCTTATCTTAGCTCTGTAAAAGGGCCTCGGCGCATAGATCATCATTTCACGCAGATAAGCTAGCTATAGCCAGGCCGGCCGGATATCGATATACCCCGGGCCCAATTAACTGCAATTAATTATAAGCTAGCTATAGCTATCATTCTCCGCGCAAACCGATCGGTTATCTATTATGATGAAAATTCTCTACGTAGAGCACTAGTGCTTATCGCCAGCGACTTAAATTTATAGATTTAGACATTGAATGTACATTCACGAATTTAAATTATTTACCAAATTTAAATAGAACCTTCTCCCGTATCATTTTATTTTGACGATATTGGTAATGGCTTAATACCATTACACCAATGAGATGAATCATGCGTTCAAGCCAAATGTCACATCAGTGACATCACAGTTGGAATTGGCGGGTTTCTGTCACATGCCCTTTTATGTCCAGCTGAGAGTACATCATTACCTATTTCAGTATTGTCTAGCGACAGCGACATACTAACGCACGATATCGATATATTTCCGATACTGCAGATCAGGTATGTGTTGACAAACGACTGCAGTGTCCCTACTTACATCAACGTCGTGGTATAAAGATATATAGGTCTGATGTTTGGCTGTAAGGAAAAGAGAATCAAACATATCTGAAGTTTTCAGAGATAAGGGAATATTGGAAAAACTTAAGATGGCTCCTAAGTATTCCAAGGACTCTAAGATTATAATCATTGGAGCAGGAGTGTTCGGTTTATCCGATGCTTTGCACCTAGCTGATGCAGGGTACAAGGATATCACTGTGTTTGATAGACTGGATTTTGCAAAGAACAAGTATACATTTTTGCACGGTGCTGATACGGCTTCAGCTGATGTTAATAAAATCTTCCGTGCTCAGTACGCTGAGAAAATTCATTACCAGAAACTTGCATTTGAAGCCTTTGATATTTGGCAAAAATGGGATAGAGAAATTGGACTACTACCTGAAGATGAGGCCAAGAATTATACTGATCTTCGTATCCTCGATCTTTGTTCCATGTTAAGATTGGATGATATCGTTGGCCAGGAAGAACTAGATAGTCGAAAGAATTTTGAAAAGGAAGGTATTCTACCATTGAGATATGATATTGATAGTGAAGAGGATATTAAAAGAGCTAGTGCTTGTGGACTCCGTCATAAGCTGGACTTTGCGTTGAAATTGAAAGAGAAGTATAAGGATATTCATGGTGCTCTTGACACTACTTCTGGTATGCTTTATGCATCTCGAGCTTGTCAGTATGCAAATTACTTGTGCCGTCAAAAGGGGGTTAAATTTGTTCTTGGATCTCCTGAGGGAAAGTTCAAGAAATTTATTGAAGAAGGTAGTACCATTAAGGGTATTGTCACTGAAGATGGGAAGGAACATCCTGCAGACTTAGTAGTGGTTGCAGCTGGCCCATGGTCCACATCATTAGTTCCTGAGTTGGAAGGAATTAATGAAGCAGCATCCGGTAACGTTTTAGTATTCAAAGTCCCTGAAGATAGAAAGGATCTTAGAGAAAAATACAAGAGCCGAAATTTCCCGCTTGTTGGTTGGAAGACTGGTCATTCTCGTGAACATGAATATATGGGTGGTATGTTTATGTTCCCAATTATGGAGCCCGAAGGTTATATGAAAATTATTGTTCGTCAAACTAAATATACGAACCCTACGAAGCTTGATGGAGATCGTGTTGTGTCCGTTCCTCGAACAGCTAATTCTGACCCTCCAGCTACATCTTTAACAAAGCATATCCTTACTCAAGCAAAGGAATGGCTGGAGAAGTTCTTCCCTGATCTTGTTGAAGCAGGCATACAGCTTGAAAGTAAGATCCTTTGGTATACCGATACTATTAACAATGACTATATCTATGATTTTGTGCCTACAAAAGAAAACCTTTTTGTGTCTACTGGCGGGTCAGGTCATGCTTTCAAGATGCTGCCAGTACTGGGCCAGTTTTTGGTTGATAAGATTGAAGGCAGATCTAATTTTTACACAGATCTCTTCAAGTGGAGGTACGCAAAGGATTTCAACTCAGATCCAAATGGCTTGAGAGAAGGTCTTGATGGGAAACGAGTATATGCAAAACAAGATCTTTCTACAAAAGATGATTACGAATTCAGAAAGGTCAATGGCCATAGTAAGATTTAAATAAATTACCTAAGTACTCAGATATAAATAATATTGACCAATCTAATTTGTTCAAAAGTAAATTTAAGTAATCTTTATAGTTACTATCTATAGACTAGTCCCAGGCGCCCATGTATGACTGTCCTGATGTGTACCTCAGTAGCTTACTATAACTGTTATCAAGTGTGATACGAACTGGCAACGGAAGAATCGCTAGCGATAGCCCTAGGGCTATGAGCACTCGCATCTCAGGGTTAATTGCCATCTAAATTTAGATATGCAGCGATAACGAATGCAGGGGGACACCTTCCCAAAATGGCAGTAGCTGCGACGGAAAAAGAAATTTCATAGCCTATCAGGCGATCATGATCAGATCGATCGATTTATCGCAAACTCGAGCGATAGGGTAATTTAGCGCGTTATAATACTGGCATAGCACTGTATAGTGCTCGTCGGACAAAATGACCTACAAGGACTACAAATAACAAATTACCCAGGAATAGAATGACGTGCCCTGCTTTCCACTTATATTCTCTGAGTATATAACTTCTTGTTTTCTCTTATAACTATTAGTGGCAACAAGGAAGAAAAATGACAGTTACCACACAATTCAACAAAGTGATAATAGTTGGAGCCGGAGTGTTCGGCCTATCGACTGCATTGGCATTTTCCAAAAGATTCCCCGGTGTTGAGATTGTAGTTATTGATAGGTTTGAACCACCGGTACCTGATGGAACAAGTGTTGATACTACCCGATGTCTTCGATATGATTATGTGGATGAGATCTATGGGAAGATGTCTAAGGACTCGCTTGAATTGATTAAGGCTGACCCAGATCTATCTGAATTTTTTCATCAAAATGGAATGACTTTTGTTTATGACGGTAAGGAGGATAAATGGGGGAAGATCTGGCATGACCAAATGTCAAGTGTGGAAAAATTAGATGGCAACAAAGATGGGATCATTCAATATGATGATACTCGAACTGTTTTCAAAACTATTCATGGGAAATCTGCTGAACCTCAAACTAAAGAGCAATTAGGCCGTGAGCCAAGATGGAACAAGGGGTATACCAATACTTCTGATGGTTTCATTGATGCTGCTAAGGCAGTAAAGGCATATTACGGCAAATGTAAAAAAGTCGATTCCATCAAGTTTATCTTCGTTGAGGTAGAAGAGATTCTCTATAAAGAAGGTACAAATGAAGCTATTGGTGTTCAACTTGTCAATAGAGATAAGCTTCACTCTGATCTTGTTATTATCGCTACTGGTGCATGGTCACCCAAGCTGGTTGATCTTAGTGCCATTGTATCAACCACTGGTATCGAGGTTGCATGGTTTAGCGTTTCCAAAGAAGAGGAAGAAAAATGGAAGGATATGCCAATCACTACTAATCTCTCCACTGGTATCAACTTATTTCCTCCATATGAAGGTGAAGTCAAAACGTTGAGAAGATCTCCCGGTTACAAGAATTCACTCAACGTAGCTCATCCTACTCCATCAAAGAGAGATGAAAAATTGGAGATCTCGTATCCAAGAACTGTTGTGACTAACCCTGATGATTGGATTCCTGAAGAGGCTGAGAGAATCTTGAGAGAGAATTTACAAGAAATAATGCCAGAACTTTACCAACGTCCTTTCATTAGAAGTAAAATCTGTTGGCTTACTCAAACACCCAGTGCAAACTTTATTATTGATTATCATCCAGACTTGACTAATGTATTACTGGCAACTGGAGGATCAGCACATGCATGGAAGTTTTTACCAATTCTTGGTGATAAAGTAGCTGATTTTATTGATGGTAAGCTCGACCCATTATTGAAGGAAAGATGGTCTTGGAAGGAAAAACTCGGTAGTAACGCCGATAATGGTAGTGCTCCACGGATGACTGGTGATCCTCTCGAATGGTCCACAGTTGTTCGTAAGACCCCTCTTAGTTCATAGAATTAGCGATTTATTTTTAGCATTATCATGTTCCATGGTTCTTTCAATCATATATTCGACTTGTAAGCTTCTGACATCTCTGAAAGTCCAAAATACCGAGTACCCATGGATATATTCAGTAACGGGCCTTTTCTCTTCTACTCTAGTTTTGATCTTTTGTTTGAGCTCAGGCATTAGGTTATATGCATCATCCCAACTGGTCAAAATATCTAGACAATTATGAGAATCAAATGTTTCAGCAATATCAAACATCATTCTAGCAACCTCCATTTGACATCTTGCAAGAATAAACCATTTATCCATAACAGCTCGTTCACATAGAAATACACTTGTAGCCAAAATCTTGAGAAAATTTAAAACTGAAGGGGCAGGCTTCAGAGCAAGGATTTTCGATATTCGTCCGTTCAAAAGTACCGTCGTATAGAAATATATACAAGCAGTATTAAATAAAAGATGGACAACTCTTGATGGAGGTGGACCGGGCATCTCATCTCTAAGATCTATCAGATTACTAGGAACTTGTAAAGACCACAACAAAAAATCATATTCCAATCTAAGCATTTCCGTCACATATGCTTCAATGTTATCAGTAGCAGTCAACAATTGGATTGACCTTGTAAGTAGCTGGGTGATAAGAAGGTATTGCGACCCGAGAGTATTCTTTTGTACGATTTTAAAATGTTCCTCCAATCTGGCAGTATAAACAGACAAACTAGCTACTCGGTAAAAAATGGTATGTTCAAGTAACTCAAGCCATACAGCAATACTGAGCAAGCCAGAAACATTAGCTAAAGGTAGCATATAAAGAGGCCTTTTTGATACTGAATAAAATATATTGCGGGTCATATCTGATGGTAACTGTGCACGGAACAATAGCAACAAAGATGGCATGATATTTTCATGGGTTTGTTCCGATAGAAGAGATATTGCTTGTCCATTAAAATTAAAAGTCAAAGGAGCATACGAATCCGTATTCAAGGCAACTATCAAATCAAAAATTCTCCTCAGATAACTTTGATCACAACCAATTATATCACTGTAATCCAAAAATGGAGTGTATGGTTCTACTTCTTCTTTGTAATAATCCAGCAAACTATCATAATGCCGTCGCTCTTTAGGCAATGTCAAATTAAGCACATCTCTGGCTATTTCTCTTGATTTGAATAGCCTTTTTTCACTATGCCGCTTGGTACTCCGAACACAGGGTACTCCAACATGTTTGCAGGCTACACAAACATCTTCATCGTTCCGATAATCACATCTTTTCTTGCGATACCTGCAATAATCACATGCTCTATGAATCATACAGTCTTAGATACTGATAGCCGGCTATCTATGTCTTTGAGGCCAGGCAGCAGATGCATAGAAGTTAAGTACAAGGGTTTCGCCAGGCATACATCTGACGAATACTAAGGCCCAGTTGCGCGCCAGCCATACAGTACTGTAACATGTTATAGTGCCGCAGAGGAATTCCAGGGGCCTGCACGTGCGCATGTAAGCTGCCACGTACGTTTCAACGCGGGGTGTCAATATGGCACGGCTGAAACAGTCACGTGGTTTAATTTTTCAACAAAACCTTGTTCAGCTGGCTCACTGGTATAATAAATAAGTAGCATTCTGGCAGTTATGCGTAATATATATCTAATATTTCCTAGCGCATTGCAATTGGATGTCTTGCTCCCTTCGAAGAAGAACCCTGGTGGACCTGAAGCCACTGTGGGAGTACATTATTCGGCGTTTTTACAATATAGCATATCTTCCCAATCGTACGTACGTTTTAGTTAAGACTCGCCGCTTCCAAATTAGGACACCGGACCTCATGCTTAATCAGGGCCCGGCCCCCCACGAGATGTTATAACGCGTATGACATATGTTATCATCCCATATACCAGACGTCGGCGACCATGATTTTGATAAGACAGTAGGAGCTGGGATCCGCTACGTGATAAGTCTTACGTCGAACAGGCAAGTAAAGCAAGCCTGATACATTTTTGTTCTGAACTTCTGTTAAACCTATATGTATTTCTTGGCACGTACGTTCCAAAACCTGGGGCCATTTGTTTTCGGAGACCAGCGAGATGTTCTCCCCCAGATCCAGGTTAAGCTAGATCCCAAAACTTTATAACCGTTTTAACGTTAAGTGTAACGCTAAAAATGTTAGCGTATAAGCCCGGAGGAAAACCCGCGATAGCATCAATAAATCGCTGGGCCGGGCACACCACAGCTTCCCCGCTAAATAAATTTCTCAGAACGCAAATTAATTGGCTTCTTGTTGCAAAAATTTTGACAACCCCTCCGCCAAATGGACTTCAAGTTCGTCCATGAGTTTTCGAACTCTGGCGAGGGAAGACGCACGCGACGTGCCTGCGTGGATTGCCAGGCAAGAAAGGTAAAATGCTCGGGTACAGAGCCTTGTACTTCGTGCAAAAAGAAAAATATCGCATGTCATTATAGACCAACACATTCGACCAAGCCCAAACGACCACGAGGAGTACTTCACAAGCATACTAGGGAAGCAACAACACCTCCCGCTCCCGGCTCAATAATTAACACATTGGAAGTTAAGGTATCCAGTGAGCCAACGACGGTGCTAGGTTTCAGTAGCCAACAGCATCTTGCACCAAGCATTTCAAGTCCCGCTCAAGAAAGTCCTCATTCATCCTCGGGGTCATCTACTTCTACAAGGAAACGCAGTGCACGGCAGCCATATTTCAGATGGTTAGGACCTACAGCTATTGCCCCTCCGTCAGTGGGAACCTTCAGATTGCTATCAGTGAATTTAATCTCTGACGATAAAGATGATGAAAAAACACCCAAATCAGTCTTGGTGGAAAGAAATGCTCTTTTTGGAACGTTAAGTACAAACTCAAGAGAAAGTGGGTTTAAGGATGGTAAAGACGAAATGGTATCACCACCACCGTCTAATTTAGGAATGAGGAAAATCAAACCAGATCCTGATGAGTCAACATATACCAGTTCCTTCTCAAATATTGAAGATATACCTATTCCACCTTTGCCACTCTATAAGTATTTTTTTGAGAGTCTGGGAAGCTACTTACCTTTACCAGGGGTGAATATGTTCACTGAGAATTATCATAATGGTACTTTATGTGATTTCTTGTTATTTTCTCTTGGTGCTCTTGCCCAACGAATCAAAGTAGCCCATGAGGATAGTGAAGATATTTCTTTGATTGATAAATATCTTGTCAAGGCCAAGCAACTTATTCTTCCTCACCTTGCTGCACCAAGTATCGAGGTGGTGTTTGCTTTGGTATTAATTGCATATGCTGAGTTTGCTGATGATAGAGATTCAGGGTTATGGTCTTGGTCAGGGATGGCTATCCGAATGTGTTATGACTTGGGTCTTCACAAAAAGGATCGAATGAAAGCTGATGATGACAGTGCTCGAGTATTTTGGTGTGTGGTCTGTTTAGACAGATTATTATCATGTGGTACAGGTAGAACTACCACTATCCCCTTAAAGGACATTGAACATATGCCACCACCTAGAGATATTGGTCGTACTGACCCCTTCCCAGCAATGTGTAAACTTTTTGTACTACTGGGCAAAATATCGAACTATCTTAATGAAACGGAACGGAAACCGAAACCGGACGTACTAATGAATTTCCAGCATGAACTCAGTGATTTCTATTTACAACTTCCTGAGGAATTATTATTTGATGTACAAAACTTTCAAGCATATACCAAGATTCATCAAGCACAAGTATTCTTACAATTGCATATTTGGCATCAGGCATTAGTATTGAGTGTCAGTCATCCAACTCTTGTTTATCCTCGATCCCAATTTGAAGTTCTTAATAAACCTGAATTGACAGCTACTGGTGCAATAAGTATTGCTGATATGATATCGTTTGCTGATTTAATTGATGCTAATTCATTTATGATGAATCCATTTTTGTCACAACCAGTCATGATGGCAGCAAGTGCTGCTTTAACATTATTCAGATATTCCCAACCCAATTCGGCACCAGCTCATCATTTACATACAGTATTAAAATCACATAGAACATGTCGAGAAGTACTTCATAGGATGCGTCAAGTATGGCATGGAATTTCATGGCATTGTAAGACGTTGGAATCACTAGAAGCTAGTGAACCTGATGTAGATCTTGCTGAAGAGGCAAGTTCATTAATTTCCACAAATGATCATGGAGTAATACGAAAGGCTAGTAATGATGAAGAAACAAGGGAATGGCTCTCAGTTCAAATGAGAGAAGATAATGATATTTATGGTCTGTTAGTTTCAGGCACAGTTGACTTAATAGGTACTGAGATAGAAGATCTGTATAATGCATTTTAAATGATTTCTTTTATGATCCTTATAACTGCTTCAGTATTATGACCGAACCTTCCCAAAAATAGCCCATCGATAAATCCCTTCAATTTAGTATAAAGACCCTCCCCAGCACTGCCACCATATATTACCGGTATATCAAAATGAGATTTCAATCCTTCGATGACATATTTGATATGAGGGATTGCTGCGGGTTGAGTTTTACCAATAGCCCAAACTGGTTCGTAAGCAAGTATTAACGAGTCAGATAATTCCAGTTGATCTTTGACTGCATTTACTTGGTTAATGCAATATTCTAGAGCTAGTTGGGAGTTGTGAGATTCTTCGGGCTCCCCGATACAAAGCAATGGAATTAAGTTGTAATTAATCAACGCTTTAGCCTTTTTGGCGATGTCTTCATCAGTCTCTTTAAATATTCTTCGACGTTCAGCATGTCCAATCTCTACTAACTTGATAGTACCTAAATCGGCAAGGTTTCGAGGACTTATCGTACCAGTATATGCTCCGGAATCATGGAAAGTATCTTGAGCACCTAACCACACATGATCAGGCAAGTCATCTTTCTGAACAACAGCTAAAGAGACAATATCCGGGATAATAAATACTTGTACGTCTGTGCCTTTCGCTAGCTCGAAGACTGGTTCAAGATCCTTCAGGTACTTCTTGGTTTGAGAGGGGGTAAAATAAGTTTTCAAAGAAATTCCAAGAAACATCGAAGCCTTATATACGCAACTTCAAGTCAGAAGTCCGCACAATTTTGTTTTGGTACAGCAGACGGGACAAAATCTGATTGGCCAGTGCAAATTACAACGCTTTGCTGGGGTAAACAGTTAATGTTATATAGAATTAAGATCAACTTTCTCCACAAAGATCAAAAGGATCGGATATTACTTTTTCCTACCCAAATCTACAATTCTAACGCTCTGCAATGGAACGGAATTTCCTTAGTTGTTTGAATTCGGTTATAGAGCGTAAATATTTCTTCATCTATTGATGATTTGGATTTCATCAATAAAATTCCGAGATTTGCTATTGTAAACTTCGGAATTGCCATTTTAGGTATAGATCGGCTAATTATACGAGATCTCAGCCAATCGTAAGAGGCGGATATATTTATAAAAGTATTTACATGTAATCCATTGCAAACCATCTATTACGACATTATATGAAGATCAAATAAACAAAATCGCATGACATAATGATAATTATGCCGTCAGTGATTTAGAGAATCGTCTTGGCTCAAACGTCATTAATATTCCGGAGTTTCGAAAG
The DNA here is from genome assembly GCA_030574255.1 of Groenewaldozyma tartarivorans. Classification (NCBI taxonomy): domain Eukaryota; kingdom Fungi; phylum Ascomycota; class Dipodascomycetes; order Dipodascales; family Trichomonascaceae; genus Groenewaldozyma; species Groenewaldozyma tartarivorans. Next base: position 149,515 of record JAJMEQ010000005.1, on the reverse strand, counting down.
CCTGTTTCTTGTTAAAGTTATACGGGACAGGAGCGCCAGCGTTTAGCTATAGCGCTAATATTGACCCTCCCGGATCCGATGGCGGGGTGAATATTCCCCACTTCTCACCCACAAATATTTGAGTAGTCGCTGGACCTAAAGCAGTGCTCTGCTGACAACCAGGACTGGAAATCTATTGACTGCTTATGAAGGTGGTGCCGTTTGGCGCCCCACGGATCAACTCTTCAGATCCCTCATCTGCACGTGAGATATAATTATAATTCCGTCGTTTCCGAGGTGGTTGGGAATTCTTCGGGTGACTTTACACGCCGCCTGAAACGTTGTTTACAATGCAGGTTACAGCCGTGAGATGATATCCACTTCACATGCTGTCAATTTAATTTATGTACTCTGGGGTTTATTACATTCATGAGACTTCAAAGCTAAGCTTATTCTTATGTTATTATCATAAAGCTAGCCCAACGGCAACCTTCTAAATCCGATATTTCGGACCTCAAAAACCTTGAGCCTTCTACCCCATCTTTAAGCTCATGAAACTCTAAATCACGATCTTCGTAGTACTGCATATTCCCCAGGGGGTAATTACATCGTGTAAACTTCGGGATTTCCCAAAGTGGTAATACCTTGTGACGTCAATCGATACACATGAGGGACGCGCACCAAAGTAATATGACATGCCCTATATAACATAATTCCGGGGTAAGACATAACAATTATATGTTATGTTATTAAGTATAAATACAATGCTTTTTCCTCTCCCCGGATATTCTCAGTAACCCACATTGTGTATAATTATAATATTACAATATGACGAAAGAATTTTTTGGACTACGAGGAGTTGCTCTTCATAGAGCTATCGCTTCTTTGGCCGGTATGGGCTTTTTATTATTCGGTTATGACCAAGGCGTCATGGGGGGTTTTCTCACGCTGCCGTCTTTCTTAGACAGGTTTCCTAAGATGAACGATAGTAATATTCAAGGAGCCGTCGTTGCTATTTATGAAATCGGATGTATGTGTGGCGCGTTGCTGACAATGTACATTGGTGACCATTTTGGTCGTCGTAAGATGATTTTTGGTGGAGCCATTATTATGATCATTGGCGCAATTTTACAAACTACTGCGTTTAATGTTGTTCATTTAGCTATTGCTCGAGTTGTTACTGGTGTGGGTAATGGGATAAATACTGCCACCGTTCCTACATGGCAATCAGAATGTGCCAAACCCGAACAAAGAGGTAATTTAGTTATGATCCAAGGTGCAATGATCACGGGTGGTATAATGATATCATATTGGCTTGATCTTGGGTTTTATTTTTCGCCAGGCCAACTTCAATGGCGGTTCCCTCTAGGATTCCAAATCTTCTTTGCTGTATTCTTGGTAGCTTTTGTATTATCATTACCGGAATCACCAAGATGGTTGGTAAAGAAGGATAGAATCCATGAAGCCAAACATATCTTTGCTTCATTAGATGATACAACCATAGATGATCCACTTGTAATTGCACAGGTGGAAGAAGTTTTAGGATCTATTATTCTGGAAGAGCGAAGTTCATCTGGGGTTAGAAAGATTTTTACAATGGGTAAGGAAAAGCATTTCCATAGAGCAATGTTAGGGTTCTGGAATCAAGCTGCACAACAATTAACCGGTATTAATTTAATCACTTATTATGCTGCTTATCTTTATCAAGAGAGTGTGGGACTTTCATACATCAAAAGTAGAATCTTGGCCGCTGCAAATGGTACAGAATACTTTTTGGCCAGTTGGATTGCTTATTATACAATTGAAAGAATCGGTAGACGGAAACTAATGTTATTTGGAGCAGCTGGCCAATGTTTTACAATGGCTATACTTACTGGTACAGTATATGCTGCTCAAGATTTGAATAATAGTAAAGCAGGTATTGCTGCTGCAGTTTTCTTATTTGTTTTTAATACATTTTTTGCTATTGGTTGGTTGGGTATGACATGGTTATACCCTGCTGAAATTGTTTCACTTGAAGTTAGAGGACCTGTTAATGGACTTAGTACTGCTTCTAATTGGATTTTTAATTTCATGGTGGTCATGGTGACACCAGTTGCATTTGATAATATCAAATATTACACTTATACAGTTTTTGCTGCATTAAATGCATTAATATTTGTCGCTACATGGATTTTTTACCCCGAAACTGCTGGACGGTCCTTAGAAGAGATTGATCAAATCTTTGAAGCTTCTAATCCTAAGACACCTTGGGATGTGGTACATATCGCACATTCCTTACCACATAGAAATGCTAGAATCGGTGGATTGGAAGTTTCGGCAGATATCAAGGCAAGAGTTAATGCGGACCATATTGAAAAAGCTGATGTATAAATACGTTTTTATTTTATTTTTGTTTCTAATCTTCATAATTTTGTTATTTAAACATATAAAGGAATAATGATAGAATTTAATTCACAATAATCAATCCAATTAACATAAGTTTTCCCGTCATTATTGTTGTCCCAACAATGATTAAGTACTCTGATAACCAAATCAACAACTCTTACCCCTGATTGAACTCTAAGTCTTGTTAACTCTTGAATATACCATTGTCGGTTACGTTTACCAATAATATCAACACCCAATACTAATAATGGTAATACAACTACTGGTAATCTTCGGCCAGACATGAAACATCTACTATACATTTCAAACACCTGTCTTGACGAGCCAATAAGTCCCTTGACAGTTAGTAGCACCTGTGGAGCTGCTGGCTGTACTTTCCGTATTAATTGAGACATGTATAATTGGACCATATCCCTGGTGAACTTAAACAAAATGAAAAAATCATGATCGGTATAAGCACAAACTGCTGCTGAAATTGATAATCGTTCTTCAAGTTGAGTGGCCTTATCGAAAATTGTACGTATTCCATCTTCATTTAATGAACAATAATCTTCATCATATTCATTAAATAATACCTCATCTTGGATTGTACAAACTTGAAGTAATCTAGCAAGATATGATACTTGAGAATATCCCTTAAGTAAAGGTGCCCAGAATTTTATCCCTAATCCATCATAATAAGTTATATTATCAAATAGTTCAGCATGTGATTCTGGAAGAATTTCCAAATCAACTATACTATCAAATGTATCTGATAATAACGCACCTTCAGCTTCTACTAATGATTGGAATCTCAATGAAGTCAAATAATGATAAGATAACAATTTTAAAAAACAAGACCCTGTTAAAGATTTAGTTAAATATTCAAACCCGCCACGTAATGATATAACCTTCTGACATAGTTCCATCAATTTGATCCATAATTTACTAGGTTTACCTTTAAGAACTTCTAATGACATTAAAATAAATGTCATCATTATTGTATGGTCACAACACATTGAAGAAACATATTTCAGTCGTTTTTCAAGATCACATAGAATGCTATTTGTTAATGCATTATTAAAATCATCCTGGTTTAATTTTCCTGTATCAATAGATACACCTGATAATCTCATATGACAGCTTGCATATAATAACATACATTTCAATACCACAACATTAGATAATGCCAGTGGCAAACAAATATTCAACCAACTTATATACCCATTTGTATCATTAGCTTCTGTATCGGATGACAATGATATACGACAAAAATAAGTGAACAGTTCTCTAGCAGTATCAACTGAAAGATAGCTAGGTAAATTAATAAATATAGGTCCCGTACCAGCTAACACGGGTATAGCGGGGACTTCAATATAAAGCTCGTTTCTGATTTTTTCCAATCGTATACTCAAATCAAATTGTTCTAGAAATGAAGGGTCTACTACTGTAGGCTCTACTTCATCATCTTTGTTAGGTGGATAACTGTCATTAAGGATATTAAACGACTCCTTATCAATGAAATCGTTTAAAATTGAATGTAGGGCATATGAGAAATTAGGAGAACCGTCAGGATCTACTACTAACACTCTAGCACTTGAAGGTACACAGCTTGCAGCCTTTGTCCTATGATGGATAACAGTATGTTCGTTAAATAGTGGTACCGTCTTGACAACTTCTTTAAAAGTTATTATAGATGAAGGTGAAACTTTAGCATCCCTATCTCTAATATGAAGATACTGTAATGACCTACCTTTGGGCCCAGAAATAACCGTTTGGAATGTTACTTGGCCTATAAACTCCCTATAAGATTCAACAGTATCAATAATTTGTCTGAACCGTTTATTCCCATCAATAGGCTGAATTATCATTTCTTCGGCCGGAGATGGCACAACAGTCGAATGGGAATCTTCATCAGGTGGAGGAGTAATGGGACCATGGCCAATACAACTACAATTATGAGAATTATCTGTGGATAGTGGTCCATATACTATGAACTGGTCAGCTGTCGGTGGATCCGCTGGATACTGGCAATGGGCGCGTCGTCGAATACAATCACTGCAGGGCAACCCACCATCACATCGTTTCCTAAACATATATGTTAACAGCAAGACATTTTGAGAGGACTATACATCTTTATGCTTACTTTCGACGTTTGCATTCTGTGCATCGTTTAACGACACTTCTTCGCCTCTGTTTCTCCATGATAAAAGGTCCCTTCATTCCGAAGGTAAGCAGTAGTGAGGGTGATAAGCTCAACAGTCCCACAGGTTTGTGGACTTCTCGTATACGTACTGTCCAGCAGCTGTGACTAGCGCGAAATAAGACCCGTGCAGAAGGTCTTGATGTAACATTTGGGCCTTGGAATATCTTTATCAGAGATCCCGAGCAGATCGATCATCGAGAGATAAGCGGAGCTCCAGCTGATAAGCAAGCTTGGTAACCGAGTGGTTCTAGGCTTACCATTTTTATAATCTTGCTTCGTTCACAAAGTATTAAACAAATAATTTTTTAAGCAATCTGATTGGTCAATTGGCAGAAATGTGTGAAGTTGCTAGAATATGCTCCTAAGAAATGATTTCTAGTAGTACTCCGTTATTGGAAGGTAATATCTCTCTTTTCTAGCCTCATTTGGCGCCTTCAGTAACGAGCTCAGTCTAGCCACCGCCGCTTCGCGTTGGGGCAAACCATTATACGTAACAGATGAGTTGTTTATCAGGCAGTACGCGTCGGCATGCCCATGTCCATGCATAATCATAAATAAGTCTACCGCCGGTGTGAATTACCTGAATTGATCGGTCAGTATATTGAGGTGCTGAAGCCAACGTAAAATCTCAGCCGTGCAACTATCTGATCAACCTATCTCGCTTTTGATTGGGTATCATGATAGCTCGACGTTATAGAGCTAAGTTCTGAAGCTTGAAGAAAATGAGAAGTGAGCCATGGGAGCTTAACAGCAAACCTACGTGAATTGCAAAGTGCTCTCGTGGGTGTCCGTATAACGATTTGCCTCAATTGCACATTCTTTAATCGCTACTGATAGACGGTATGAGATGTTAGCAATAAAGCTTCAAATTAAGTACTTCGTGGTTAGGCAGAGCAAAAACTGCCATGAAAAGACCAACCAGGAAGACAGTACGTTCAACCCTTTTGGGACAATACCATACAGTTCATACTCAAGATCATTGTCACTGAATATAGAATGAGTTGTCTGTTACACCATATATTTCACCTTCAATACCAGACTGTCAATAAAAATAGAATACCAGCAGTGCTACAGCCGCGACCAACATTTACCTTTGAAAGTTTGCTTGATATTGCTGATTCCTACAAATTCTTAAATATGAGCTACGCAATGGTCGAGATATCTATCTGATAGTTTATTATTTCGTGATACCATTAAAGGAGCAGGTGAAAGCATTTATGAATAAATATTACAAAACTATTCTTTCTTTGGTTTAGGTGCCAAAGAAGGGACAGGGATATGAATACCAGTCATTCCTTCGAAGAAGGCTATAAACCCAACAGCCCAAATTAAAACACCGACAACCAATCCTATCCAACCGCCAGCGAGGAGAGTTTTCGGTTGACCCAGGTGGTACCCTGCAGCTAGTACAGTAAGACAAATAAAAGCTAGTACCAATAACGTCAATAATAATACGTTGGTCCTGATAGCAGCAGCTGCAAAGAACACCACCAAGACAGCATACATGAACAAATACAGAGACAAAGCTTGAGAGAATTGAGGATCAGTGCTACCATCATCCAAAGTATAAGCACTGAGAATACCAGTCCCGGGGATATATATCATTGCGAACTGGATATAAAAAGCAGAGAAACAACTGTAAACAGTTGCACCAAAAAGGTCCTTTACTGCAAATGACCACATACCAGCTAAGAGCTGTGCAAGTCCACCAAGGAAAATTAGGACCCCCATTATCAGATTGGGCTTAGTGACATCTGCGGCATTGACAACAGTGAGACAAACGAGAAACCAACTTGTACCGAGAGAAAATGCTCCAAGAGGAGTAGGGTCAGCATACCGACTAGCACCTGGCTCTAACCGGACATACGTTCTGAACTCTCGGTCAGGATCAAATGCAGTAGGGTAAGGATAAACAGTTGCTTGGGTAGGTCCACTTTCAATGTCGTACCTTGTACCGTTGGATTCAAGGATTTCATCTTGACTTCCGCTGCTTTTCAAGTCAGTGCCTACCATCTCGACTAAGACCTAGTGAGTAGTTCTTTTGTATGGTTTGAATTAAAGGCGATCTCTAAGAGGTGTGAGGGGCAGATATAGTATAGAGAATAGAGTTTGCTGCCAAAGAATTTTTTTTTCTTCCTCGAAACAGAACTTCTTTTAAAGTTTCCAGCAGTAGTTTGGAAACTCAGAAAATGGGAAGGACAAACTTTGACGGGTCATGGTGTGATTTTTATAGTCGAAACTGGTTGTTGCCCCTCTTTAGCAGGAAATGGCTTCACCTGAGCCTTTCCGATTCTCCAAGGGCCCCTCACCAGACGATCGAAAGAGGGGTGTTAGTCCAATGTATTAGTCTATCAGTGAGTAGTAAAAAGTGTAGATGCTTTATTGTTGGTGCTAAATATTAAATATTATTAATGGAGGGGTTGCGCGTGCTAAATGATGAGCTCATCATCCCATTCTCCCGGTGCACCGAAATTCAAGTTAATGATCGACATAAAACCCCACAAATTTTAATCGAAGCGCTCATCAGGGAAAAAAAGGTGTCGATAGCTTTCATCTAAGTAAACGTGACCTCGGAGTGTCGTTTCGAAGTGCTCTACGGGACGTTCGGAAGGGGCTTGACGGGTTCATTTTTGTTTTCAACAGTTTTTTTATCCAATGTATCTTCAAAAAGTATCTAGATTTTACAGTTTATAGATTCATTTTATCAGCGTTACGACGGAAACGTTGTGTTACGGCCTAATGATTGGCTGACCCAGTACCCAAGAGCCTCGCGAGCAATGTTATTGCTAGACCATTCTCTGCTGGGATGAACGCGATTGGCAAAGAGCAGGAAAAACGTATTGCTCGGTCGGTCAATCGCAAGCGTAGTTCCAGTGAAGCCAGTATGACCGGCACATTGAATATTAGCCATTGGCCCCGACCAATAATACTGGTTAAGCTCGAACCCCAATCCATGTTCATTTCCAGGGAACTTTTCGTTGAAATTGGTGAATATCAAGTCCGTTGTCTTTTCACTGAATAACTTCACATTACCGTATGTTCCATTATTCAAAATTGTCTGACAAAGAATAGCTGTATCTTTAATAGTCGAAAAAAGCCCCGCATGACCGCTTACTCCGTCAGTTGCCCAGGCGTTCTCATCATGGACTGTTCCTCTGACGGGTTGAGGTCGTTTAGGTTCTTCATCTCCCAATACAGCTATTTGGAACTCTTCAGCAACCATTCTTGAATATTTTAATGGTCTTTCAACGTTACCTCGGTTAAAAAATGTATCGTGCATACCTAATGCACTTGTATACTCCTCTATTAGAGCATCTAACGGTTTCCTAGTTATTGCTTCAAGAACAAGCTGAAGATTCATAAAATTCAAATCCGAATAAAGAAAAGTTGATCCGGGTTCATTTATCAACGATTGCATGGCAATAGCATACCGTTTTTCTTCTTGGGTTTTATAATAATTACTACAAAGTGATGGTGAAGGATCACTATCAAACCCTGAAGTATGGGTCATCAGTTGAAGAATAGTAACGTTTTCTTTGTTGTTGGTAGCAAACACGGGTAAATAATGTGAAACTCGTTCATTATAATCAAGTGTGCCTTTATCAATTTCAATCAATGCAGCTATAGTTGTGAAAAGCTTTGTCAGACTTGCCATATCATAGATAGTGTCAGTCTCAGCTTTGATTCTTTGATGTTCAGGTAACTTAGTACCATTGACATCAGCATACAACTGAGAATATCCCACAGCAAATTCACTAACAATCACCCCATCATGGCCAATAATGACTGCTGCACTTGGTTCAACGGGTCTCACTTCATTGTAGGTGAACTTGCCATAATCTTTCGGATTCCCGTAAGAGGATATATTTGTTTCAAGTTCTTTCAAAGGCCCAGGAAGTAGGCCCACCGATTCTGGTGATCCATATTTTAAACGATTATCGCCCATTATGGGAGTTAATAGAAGGAAAAGCCCAAGAAACTTCATTAAAAACGTCTATGTCGTGTTTCAAACCTTTGCCCCGGAGGGCCCCTCTTTATATTTGTAGGAGATGTTGGAAGCTTTCCGTTATAGGACGATCTCATGCTCTGGGGGTTCGCCGAATTCGGCGACTTTATCGCTGTCGAACGATGACGTCCACAATGACATCCACGATTGTAGATGAAAGGCACGAAACGGTCTTATGTAACAAATGTGGAACTGTAACGTTCCAGTTGATCACCAAATGTGGTGGACTCCAGTTTGTTGGAATGCAAAAATGGTGTGGATGGCCTAAATATAATTAAGTTACTAACATTAATCTTTATAGTCAAGACTAAGTCAACACTTGAATTCTTCGTTATCATATAAACAGCTAGGGGATGCACCTTATATTAATTATCCCATCATTCTACCTGCTAGAACTAATTTTACCATACACTGGTGTTGACCTTTGTTCAGTCTCGCATAAAGGCTTACTGGAAATATTGTCGAGTTAAAGATTATACCAAATACTAAAATAACATTACTCATTAAACAAAACTTTACATAAAAAACGTTTATCCTTTAAATTTGTATATATATAACACACAAAAAGATAGCCATACATGTTCATACAAAATGTCTTTACTTCTTACTAGCAGCCTTTGCTAATCTTGCACTTTTAACCAAAGGCGCCAAACTTCGAACACTATCAGCCTTTTGAATAAATGGATGATCTAACAATTCTTGGGCCGTTGCTCTTGCATCGACATCAACACTCAAAGTCCAATTCAAAAACTCCTTAAATACCGGTGATAAATCTTCTGGGTTCTGAAGCTTAGGTGTACCATTTGTAGCAATCAAAAATAATGCTCTAATTGGTGGTTCATTCAGATATGGAGGTTCACCTTGAATCATTTCAATTGCCATGATACCCAACGACCATATATCAATTTTAGGCCCATATTCTTGTCTATTAACTACTTCTGGTGCCATCCAATATGGGGTTCCTACCATTGTTGTTCGTTTAGCCTGAGCATCACTAATTTGTGCACAATATCCAAAATCTGTCAACTTAATATCACCTTTAACTGATAACAATACATTGTCACTCTTAATATCACGATGAATAACACCTTTAGAATGTAAATGATCCAAACCCATTAATGTTTCTCGACATACTGCTCCAATTTGTCCCTCACTCATCATATTATATGATACAACATCAGTCAAACTACCACCTTCCATAAACTCCATAACCACCCACAAATCAGCCTTATGAAGGTAACTATCTATAAAATTAACAATGTTCTTATGTTTACTCTCCTTCATGATCAAAATCTCATTGATAATAAGCTCCTTGTTAGGTTGTTGAGCAAGATTCATTTGCTTGATTGCAACACAATTATTAGTATTCACCTCATTAGCAGTAAAAACACCACCGCTTGCACCTTGACCAACTTTAGATAAGTTCTGATAAAGCTGCGTAGGATCACCAGGAGTACAAATCAATTGCAATTTGGCAATAGCCTCATTATCACGACGTCGTTTGGCTTCTCGACGTCTAGCAGCAGCTTGGCGATCTTTAACCCCATTAGAAGGTTTGCCACCAACGGCTCCATCAGTAGCCTTCTGCATTTGTCGAAGCTCCTGAGGATTAATTGTCTTTTCTTGCGAAGTTTGAGATCCCTGTTGTCTAGGCGATTTGATATCTGGTGACTGTTGTACACGGACCTTTGCAGTTTCACGGCCAATATGACGTTCTTGATCATGTCTTTGCTGTTGTTGATGCTGTTGATGATGTTGCTGCTGTTGGTGCTGCTGCTGTTGGTGCTGTTGCTTCTGGAGGTGTTCCTGTCTTAGCTGTTCTTGGCGTTGCAGCTCACGTTGTTGTAACCGCTTCTGCTTTTCTTGCTCTTGAAGTTTCCTTTGGTGGGCTTCTTGCTGTCTTTGATGTTGCATTTGTTGCTGATACAAGAATTGTAACCGTTTCTCTTCCATCTTCTTCTGGTGTTCCTTGATCTGTTTCTGTTTCAACTGAACCAATTGTTGTTGCTGAGAAGTTTGAGATTTTCTTATACTAACAGAATCAGTATTACCAGCACTGCTAACACCCGACCCCAACACTGGAGATGGACCTAATTTACTTGATTTCTCAAATTTTGCTTGCACCGAGGGAACCCCCAATGGAGGAGCAGGCGGTGGTCTAGGGGGAGGAGATCTGGGATGAGAAATGGTTGGGCCTGGAGATTTAGCCTCGACACCGGTAGAAGTAACAGAAGGAGTAATAGATGGTGTTGAAGTGACTGCTGGAACTGATGAACTGGCCCTTGGTGGTGATGCTGGCTGTGATGATGATTTCCTATCACTTGGTAATGTAGGCGATGAAATAGATATAGGCTTAGCATTTGTTGGTGGTTTGGGTGCAGGCCTTGAAGGAATGAAATCCATATTATCATCACTTCTCACACTACTACTAGTCAATGGACTACCGGTTGGTGTTGATTCATAAAATGGACTTAACGAAGGTGAAACAATTGTATCCAATTGTGGAGGTTTAGCATGATCAAATTTCTTCCAAACATCTTCTTCTTGAGAACTTTCATAAAATTTCATTACATTACTGATAGCTTGGGAATGTTCTTGAGCTTCTGTTTTAGAAATTCCATTGTCCTCCAATAATCGTTCCCATTCTTTAGGTATACCAGTAAACTTACCAGTATCTGAATTGAACCCCACATGAGCAACATGTTTAGCATTATATGGACTAGATATCTTCAACCCATTTGAAGTGGTGGAACTATGAGAAGTGACCCCTGTCGATTCTTCATTACTGCTTCCACTACTAGACGTATTCCTTTTACTTGACGATGGGGTATTTTCACGCATAGAATTGACCAAGTTCGTGAAAACTCCTCTAACCTTAGTCCCGCTTAAGGTTGTTCTTCGTTTCCTACCAGAGGACGCTGAAGATGGAGCTGAACCAGCAGATGATGACAATCCAGATGGACTTTGAACCCCACCTATGGGACTACTGATAAGTCCCGCAGAAACACCATTATTCCGGTGGTAAAAATCTGCAGAATCTTGGCCACCATTGATCCTACCACCCACTGTACCAGGAGAAGAACCTCCAGTAAAAGTTCCTGAAGTCGTTGTGCTGCCCGTCATGTTCCCACTATCGTCGTAATTGGTCCCAGTAACCCCACTAGCCGATGGGGTTCTACTTGCAGATCGAGAAAACGCACTACTAGATGTCACCTCCGAATCATATGTATACTCAGTACTAAACGTATTTGGAGTCACTGGGGGAAACTTACCACTGGCTTCTTGTAACAAAGGAGTCTTTGGGCCATTAGACTCTCTATTATCTGTAATCTTGCTCGAAGTTGAATGTCGATCTGCCTGACTAGCCCTTGATGAGACGGGAGATGACGATGAGGTTCTTGATTGTCGATTCGACGCGTCACCCTTTCTAGATGAACTACTAACCCGTTCTTGTTGATGGTATTGTTGTTGTTGTTGTCCATGCAAGTCATAGCTGCGGGGTGAAGATTGGATTTTCCTACTTGTCACTTCTGATATGCTATTAGTAGCATTATTGTCCACTAAACTGGCTCGCACACTATTACTAAGTCTAGCAGCTGCTAATGCTGCAGCAGGGATCCCCGCTGCTGATTCGCGTGCAGTTGGTGACCGTAAAGAGAGTCTACTTACCGAGTCATCCAATGGAGAATTGAACTTCTCAGTACCAACACTACTGATACTTTCATCTTCACCGTTAGAATCTTCTATACCTTGAGCCCCACCACTACTTGTAGAACCACTCTTAACTCGAGAACTAGTCTTCAACCTAGGTATGTTGGGGCTGCTCCTCACTTCAGTAGTATCGCGTTCCACTACTGACAACGCAGTATAATCGTATTCTTCTTCGTTCGTGGTCCCTTGATCATCTCTGGCCAGCATCGATGATGATGGAGTAGTCGAACTAGTATCAGTAGGTCGTGTTGAATCCAACGAAGAGTTGGTTCTATTTCGCGAGCTCAATTCTTCATCATCCTCAGTACTAGACTCATCCATTGAGTCTTTGAACACTATCGGCGCTTCCAACTGTGAAGAGGTGCCGTTCACTTAAATTGTTAGAAAAACTTGTACAGTAGAGAAAAAATAAAACAAGAATAAAAAAAAATATAAAAACAAAACAAAAACAAAACGTTTGCTACCACCCAGCCACGCGTTTCGTGGCCCGTAAAGTAGCTTTAGCACTTACCTGTTCCACTGGGAGCCGATGTTTCTATCGCAGATAAATTCTTGGGAGTCTTTTCCTGGGCTGATATGGTATCTGTTTCCTTATCGGAAGTTACACTCTTTGTAGCATTCGTATCTGACGAGGCACCTGTAGCGGTCAAAGGCCCGTCTAAAAGAAATGCGGTTAGCCAATACGAACAGTGAACGGTCTACTCGAACACGGGCTGGTCTGTGCTAGATCGCGAGACCAGGGAAGGAAAAAAAAATCCGCCCGAGCAGTTTCAAAATGTAACTTACCAGCAAAAGAGGAGGAGGACGAGGAGGACGAGGCAGGAAAGAACTTTCCAGGGGCCGCCGCCGTCGACGACAGCACAGTGTTCGCCATCGCTAGAGTCGCCTGTTGAATGGTGGTTCGAAAGAAAGGAGAGGGAAAGGGAAATGGGAGAGATGGGAGGAAGAAGTGTGTGTGGGTGAGTGTCTGTATGTGTGAATGTTAGATGCACGTAACTATAATATGTTTTCTTTAGGAGATGAAGTTATTGGTGTTGTGTGGGTGAATCTGGGTCAAATCTTAGCAGGGGAACCTCCGATCGAAGCACGGTGTACATGTGAACTACTGCTCTGCTACGGCCTATCAGTCGGACCTTAACTTCGAGTATTAATATGAAATTCACACAAAATTTTAATAGTACTACGTTAAAAACAAAAAAAAAAAAAAAAAAAAAAAAATAAAAAAAAAAAAAAAAAAACCGATACGCGTTGGTCCAAGTTCACGCAATAGTTACTAAATATTACTACGTGAAAACACTAACGAAGGAGTGCGTGTGCAGGAGAAAACAAATTCCAAAACTAAAATCAAAATAAGAAAACCGGCCCCAGCGAGTCTCACCGGTTACGACGGGTGGAAAAACAACTAAAAGTCTATCCGAGACAGGTGTGTCGTTCTGCCGACGGTGTTCAGTGTCCGCAGATCTCAGAATATCTGGAACATGCCGACGTCGTGCGAATCATTATGGACCCGTATATACGTATCGACTTGAGATATCAAGCTTCGAAACCAGCGTAATCTAAAGCAGTCTTGCAGCTGCCGTGCATATAGAGTTATGTAAGTTCAATATAGTGGCTATAGCTAGATGCCAGCCATGCAGTATACATGTATGTATTCTGGTCCGCTGAGGCCAACTTCCTAATGCTACGCGATTTGCATCATTCGTGGGTCAAGACGCCTGGTTGACAGGTTTTATAGGGTTAGGGCTAAATCTAGAGTAATCGTTATAAATCGCGATCATATAAAATGGTATAATTATCACTATTTACGGCTATATTTTTGAGTACCAAAATGGCATTAATGACTGAATTCCACTAAAAGATAGAGTTTGGATATAAAGTTTAAACTTTTGACGCATGTGGGAAGAAACTTTAATGGAAAGTTTCTATTTATTTTTTCGTTATAGACATGAGTGAAACAGTTGAGAATGTGCTCAAAACCTCCTAGCTTAAGTAGCTTCTTGAGGGAACTCCTTTTATCCATAAAAGTCATAGACAGTCGGAAAAAAAAACAATAACTGCCAGAAAGACATCGTAATCCAGGATCAGTGCCATGTATATCATTCCATGATATCGTATGGCACGGTTGGTGGGTCCTTATATCCACTGTAGCTGGTATGCACCTGCTCGCTAGAATATTTTGCCTTCTTGAGACGCGTGCCCTGTGAAACATATGCCCACAAGTTTAATCTATCTTCTTTCATTAAGGCGGGGGATTGACCCACTTAAGCTATGAAAAACAAAGCCTGACATTGATGCAGGAAAAACCGCATTGTGTATGGGCCACACAATAATAATACTAATTACCGTAAGTGTTGCCGGTTCCTTGGGTATTCCCCTGCTGAAGCAATGAGATCAATACGCTCGGATCAGTAATGTTGGAAAGGTTATATGAAGATAGCGCTGGATTAGAATTAATCATTTGCTTTAATAAAGATAACTGGTCCGGTGGAACTAATGCAGAACCACCCGCTTGTAGGTAGTTGTTAGCGGCGGGCGCAGCGGCCACATTTGCAGTAGCCGCATTACTAATAGTAACAGAAGCCGGTGCTAGTGTAGGTGCTGGTGCTGGTGCTGGTGCAGCATTGGTGGTGGTCCGAGGTACAAACACTGCAGCAATGCATTTCTCCTGTTCAGCTGTTTTGGGTCGAGGATCTAGGAAACTTGATCCCGGAACTTCTCCAGCACTGACAGGAACAATGTATGCGTCCTTGACTGGGTCTTTGGCGTTGGTAATCACTCCATACTTTGATCTTGTATTGAAATATTCAAATAAACTGTTAAACCCTTCACTTTGTTGATCTTGGGGTCGAATAACTAACCCAGATATTTTCCTATTCTGACGAGCCTTCAGTAAATAATTGTCAGCTGTAGATTTACTTAGCCGACCATTGATAAGAATGGGCCTGTTTAAATCTAAAAGCGTGCCCCATTTATTCTCTTCTCCTGCTAAATGATAGGCAGTTCCTTTGAACTGAGCTACTCCTGGCATTGTAACTGTACCCTTCCATACTTGAACCAATTCTTGTTTAGGTGGTAATTTAGGTTGGACAGGTTCATTAATACTTTCATCTTGTATGATATTTTCCAATTCATCATCATCAAGTAATGCATTATTAACATTTGGTGAATAACCACCATCGTCATCATCATTAATATTATTGGCGTTCTTATCATTATTGTATTCATTATTTTCATCATTCTCGTCTGGTGTACCTAATGGTGACCCAGGAGGAGAATAAGACATATCATTAACATCACCAGTATATCTCTCGTAATTTGCACCTTGTTGAAGTTTAGGAGCAGGTTCAGCTTCTTCAATATTTGTAGACGCTTCTCTGCTAGTATCATTTGACTCACCAGCAGTTGGAGATCTTGATGGAATAGAACCTAACCCAATATCTTTATCCTCAGCGCCATACTCTTCAATAAATTCTTCACCCTTATGGGTTTTCCTTAACCGAGGAGCATCATCGACTTTCAATATACTATCACGAATACTGTCCTTACGAACAGTTTCAGCAAGTTTCTGAAGCTCGGGATTCATCATCTCTTCGCTCGTCAACGTTACAATTTGGTCGGAACTTAGTTGTCTACTAACTATTCTTAGTCGAAGGTCGGGATTCTTATTATCTTTAAGATTAAATGATATAGCTCTGAACTTGTCCCTGTATTTGGAACCAACATCATGGGTAGGAGTAGGAGCTCCCTTTTTGACGGGTTTCTTTTTGGGGACTTCACTTGGTTTAATGGCCAAATGATCGTATAAAGCTTGTTCAATCTCTTCACTCAACTCTTGACTAAAACTTTCAATTTCATCATCCGATATCGACAGTACCCCCTTTTCAATGGCCTCAGGAACCACTGTCTTAACGAATATAGACTTGAATGCATCAACTACTGATTTCCTCACTTTAACAAGACCAGGATCAATATCCTCTTTCTTTGGTTTATGAGTAACATTCTGTTTTTTAGATTTCTCTTCAGATTCCTTATTTGATACCATTGTAGAATCCTCAGCTGACTTGACAGAATCTGAACTAATTTTCCTTCGTTTTGAGGTATCACATTTGAAACAAGTATAACCATCAGGTACAGCTGATTCATCATCAACTCCATATACGCATTGAATATGTTGCCATTTCAAACATTTCTCGCATTCACACATTATTCGCTCGTCATCTTCGTTATTGTCACCGCAGATGCATCTGACAGAACTATCTTCTTTTTCATCCCGTACACTACCATTTTCACCAGCGCCGCCGCCGCTGTGGGTGATAGTCTCATACACCATATAATTATCATCTTCTAACCGCGGGTTCTTCCCCTTGGTCGAACGGGCCGACCTCCTGGGTTCAGCCATATCGTATTACGAGATATTAAAGAGCTGGGATTCCTTTTGCTAAAAACTAAAATTATGGGGTTGTAAAGGTTTAAGATACAAAAAAAAATCTCCCTGCTGTAAACGTTGTTATTATAATATTAGGTACCGGTAGAATTTCTCAGCCAAACTTTATAATCAGGTACCTACTAGGAACGTACGTACGTTATGATCATGCATAAATCGATGGAGGCTTGACATGCACGTGATTTGTGCCGTACGTTTGCAAGTTGGTTCTCTTGACAAACTCTATAGCTATAAAATGTTATATATAGGATTGCAATGTATTTTGCGAGGGTTATACAATGGCTGAATGAAATTTTACGTAGGGTTGTGGTAAAACTAATACGAATGATAGTATTATGAATAGTTATAATATAATATATTTTCACGTGTCGTTATATAAAAGGGTTGTCTATAGTTTCGATCCCATCAAACGGTGACAACGCTTGGATCAGAGGACCCCGGACAACCACAGTTCCCAAATCCCTGGTTTCATTCAGCAAGGCTCTATGGCCTGGATCGTCAGGGTCGCGTAGAGTTTCTTTAGTATCTTCCAGTACCAGATTCATCAATTGATCCCATCCCTTTAATGATCCTACGATATCTCGACCGCCAACGAACTTTATTCGGATCTTTTGACCCTGATATTTCGAAAGATCTATAATGCTGTCCTTCTTTGGTCGCTCCTCGCCTGCTCTTGGAATAAACGTGCTCCTGTTGTTGTTGTTGTTATTATTGCTGTTATTGCCGTAATTATTGGCGTTTTGCTGTCTTTGTGCTCCTCCTCTATGTCCTCCTCGCTGGTCTCCCCTAGGGCCGGCATTGCCCTGATGATGGGACTGGTGTTTGCCCTGTATTTGTTAGTGCATTGCGTTCCTTATGCGTTGTCTTCATTTTTACATACTCGCTCCATTATAATTGTTTGCGGATATCAGCCAGAATTAAAATTTCACCGATATATCCTAAGTACTTCGAATTCGAATATTCAAAGTTTAGACAAACTTCTAGATCTACGATCGTGTTTACCGAGGGAAGCTTTACTGTAACCAGCTGGGTGAGGGGGGAGCAGAACTCAACAGAATAATGGGACGCTATGGGTTTGAACGAAGATGGATGTTGGGCCTGGACTGATGTATTGACGGTGCTATGAGGATGCTGGGTTTGTGTGGTAAAGTGTGGTCTATTGGGACGTTCCATCTAAGCATTCTCTAGCAAAAAAAGCCACAACCCATGTATCTGAGTTTGGAGGGTCACCTACTTACTGATAAGTTGATGTCTTATATTCATTCTACAGAGGTATGGGACGTTATAAGATATTACTACCAAGGGTTTTGACGTTGCTATAACAGAGGTCTTGGATATACCAAATGCCTCTGTTTATTATTGGTTGGCCCAATAACATAGCTATAGGTGCATTTTATGAGAAGTCCATCAGTAGTGAACATCATGGTCCGGGCGAAGATCATGGTCCGGCATCAGAAATATTTGGCGCTCTATCGCGATCGATCAACAATCAACGTCTTTTTCGCAGGTCCGCTTACATTCCCCTTAACCTTTGTGCTTTAACTGTTATTTTTTTTTGTTTTTTATTTTGGTTTGGTTTCGTGTTTGCACTAGTGAACACACGTTAAGAAGCATCAAGCAGCTGAGAAAAATCTCCCAGCAACAACAGGATCCATTTTCTCGGATCTATAGGATACTGATACCACTGCGATAACTTGTACTAAGTCTACAAGTCTTTCACAAGCTCTGGTTGGTCTTTTTTTTGTGTCTTGCGTTGAGCATATTTGACGCGATACAAACTAACACCAGCAGATATATTTTCAACACAAACTTACTCTTATTTAATACTACAGAATGTCTGGTAAAGGAAAAGGAGGCAAAGGCAAGAGCGGGGCCAAAGACGGTGGCGGAAGACAGCTGTCTCATTCTGCTCGTGCCGGTTTACAATTCCCAGTAGGAAGAGTCAGAAGGTACCTTAAGAGAAGTGTTCAGAACAAAGTCAGAGTAGGTGCCAAGGCCGCTATTTATTTGACTGCTGTATTGGAATATCTGACCGCCGAAGTGTTGGAACTTGCCGGTAACGCTGCTAGAGATTTGAAAGTCAAGCGTATCACACCAAGACATCTTCAGTTGGCCATTCGAGGTGATGAAGAGTTGGATAGTCTGATTAAGGCCACCATTGCCTTTGGTGGTGTTCTGCCTCATATTAACAAGGCTCTCTTATTGAAGGTTGAGAAACGAAAGAAATAAAAACCCGTGCTGTAATAGTAGATGATGATATTTTTAGGAAATCTCTTTTGTGATTATCCTAACACTTTTGTTTAATTTTGTTTGCAACGACCTTGTTTATTGCCTTTGTATTTTCTATAGTTTAAAGAATTGTTAATTAACTGTGACAATTTGTGAGTGGTCATGTATACTTTGTACCATTCTAAGTTAGTTCATTAACGTGTCCTCAGTTAACGTCAGTAACTGGACGAAATTTTGAAGATAGCTATCGCCCTAACACTTTGGCCAGATCTTGGATAGACTTACCACTTTGTTAACTCTCCACTTCAGGCTATGTTGAGATGTTCAACACTAGAGGTATCGCGAAGACCAACCGACTAAATGGTTACAGTTCCCACGAAGTTGATCAAACTGTCCTCTTCCGAGCGTAATGATTAGGTCCAGCGTTGATAAGTTGATTCTTACGTGCTGGGAATTCATCAGCACGTGTACGTCTCTGGAATTTATCATGCTCATACTGTAACTAATTATTCAGTAGCATGCAACGGTAAAAATAGGGCTGTTACTTCATTAAAGAGCTTATAAACATTTCAGAATCAGCTTTGCTAAAATATCTTTTAAGGAGTCCAACGAGTTTCTGAAGCCGGCAACTCGTAGAACTTCCTAGATTTAAGAATGGCACGTCACCCATCAGCCATAATATACTTCATTGCTACTTACCAATGTCTTAACGTCTTCATAGTACAACTGTAAGCTT
This sequence comes from Groenewaldozyma tartarivorans, assembly GCA_030574255.1. Lineage (NCBI taxonomy): Eukaryota > Fungi > Ascomycota > Dipodascomycetes > Dipodascales > Trichomonascaceae > Groenewaldozyma > Groenewaldozyma tartarivorans. Next base: position 129,837 of record JAJMEQ010000005.1, on the reverse strand, counting down.
AAGGCTAACTCGAAACTTTCCTTTCAATTGAATCTTTGAATATTCTGTTAATTGCGCGGCTGAATATTCCCCATATTAAAGATCATGAAAGACCCGAGTAACTCGCTTAGTATATCTGGGTGAATCCCGAGTAACCGTTATCTCAACCCACATGCACTTATAATATAATATCCTTAGAGATCCCCGGTGGACAAATTTTCCACTTTCCAACCTTTTGAAAATGTTTAGAACTCAAAGGAAGCTGTATAGTACTGCAGCAACTCAGTTGAAGAAAACTCCACTTCACGAATTCAATGTTGCTCATGGCGGTAAGCTTGTAGACTATGCTGGGTATGAAATGCCAGTACTTTACTCTGGACAAACTCACATTGAGTCTCATAACTGGGTTCGTACCCATGCTGGTCTATTTGACGTTTCTCATATGTTACAGCATCGGTTTTCTGGTCCTGGTGCTACTAAATTGCTCGAGCAAGTAACTCCTGCTGACTTACAATCCTTGAAGCCGTTTACCTCCACATTATCTGTTTTATTAAACAATCAAGGTGGAATTGTCGACGATACCATTATTACTAAACATGGTGAGGATGAATATTATGTTGTTACAAATGCTGGATGTAGAGATAAGGATCTTTTATTTTTCGCCAATGAGACTGAAAAGTTAGGATCAGGTAATATTACCCATGAAATTATAAATGGTGGTCTGATAGCACTACAAGGACCGGAAGCGGCTAATGTGTTACAGAAATTAACTAATTTTGATTTGAGTACTATCAAGTTTGGTCAATCTGCATTTGTAGGGTTTGGTGGATATGGTGGTGCGAAATATCATGTTGCAAGAGGTGGTTATACTGGTGAAGATGGATTTGAAATATCTATCACTGACGATAAAATTGCTCCTGAAATTGCCAATAAGCTTCTAGATATTGACTTGGGTAATGGTCCCTTGGTCAAGCCTATAGGATTAGCTGCAAGAGACTCATTACGACTTGAAGCGGGGATGTGCTTGTACGGGCACGAACTTGAAGAAGATATTTCTCCTGTTGAAGCAGCATTAACTTGGGTAATTGGTAAACGTCGCCGAACTGATGAAGGTGGTGATTTTAATGGGAAAAATATCATTCTTCAACAAATTGCAAACAAATCTCCGGATGATAGAATCAGAGTAGGATTTAAAGTCACTGGACCTGCCGCTAGACAAGGAGCTGAAATCTTTGCACCTGGTAGACCTGAAGCTCAAGTAGGCGCAGTTACATCGGGTTCAATGTCTCCTACACTTGGAGTTAATATTGGTATGGCATATGTCCCCAGATCATTAGCCAAGTCTGGAACTAATGTCCAGATAAAAGTGAGAAACAAGCTAAGAGATGCCCAGATCACAAAGTTACCCTTTGTGAGCCCGAAATACTACCGCTAAATATGTATATGTTATATATATGCATTAATGTACAAAAAAAACTATAAACATAATAAGAAAATCAAGGAGATTTGGATATTTACACTTTCGGAGAGTCCCCTTTACTTGAATGATCCGATTCATCATTACTCACCTCTGTCTTCCCGTTAGTTATTTTTAGAACCACTGGATTGACATCCGGAGGTGGTTGGTAGGTATCATTAGTTGTTATGATCTTTTTTTCTTCTAGTTTATTCTTTAGCCATTCAATTTCATCTTGCAATGTCCTAATATCATCATTGACTGATTCTCTTCTAGCTACCTCTTTATTTCTTTGTCTTACTGCCTCATACATAATCAAGCCTCCAGCTACAGAAAACAAGAACGCTTCTGACAAAAATTGGGCGCCTGAGTCAATTGCCTTTGCATCATTTAATGGTCGTACTCGAATATTCTTATCGCCTAACAAATTCATTCTCATAGCAACGTCGGCTCGATGTAAACCTTGTGCAAACGAAATACATGCTTTTCTAAAGCCTGGCCTTTCTTTTGCAGTTGTTTTAATTCCATTCTTATTAGGGGTTAGTCAAACTGTATTCGCCACATAATTTCTCCACATCACTAAAACTTACAGCAATAGGTTTTGCCAACGTCCGAATCAGCAGACTGGTGAACTTTAGAGCTAATGAGCTCATTCCCAATGCACTCCCTCAATTGCCCTTAGCAATATCCATGGACCGTTGTCAATACGTAGTAACAGTTAGCCTGGAAGTAAGTAGTACTCCCGGTAGTTAACTTAACCGAACGTTCACAGATTGATTTATTATGTGGCCTCTAGATCTAGCTAGCTAGACAATTGTAGGGCCGGGTAACTACTATACAGTAGTGCTTATTTCTGCTGTGATGGCATTGATGATGATTCAGCCGTACAGGTAAATTTTGAACCAATGAAATTTCAACATCGAGAAGCTCTTTCCCAATAAGAAAAAACTATACAACGTTAACGTTCTTTCGGTTCGTCTTTAACTTTCACTACATTTTTTTTTGTCATTGGACTGAGGACATATCAACATGTACGCCCTACGTTCGACTGTTGGCTCAATGGTTAGAGCCTCCTCTACCAGGGCACCTTCTGCAAGGTAAGTGAAGAAAATCGGCTTTCTACAAATCTGGTGAGCTGTTTTAAGATAGCCGGGAAAAAATGGAAGATTTCTAACAATCATTAGATCCTATGCAACCCTTAGAGAAATTGAGACTCGTCTCAAGTCTATCAAGAACATTGAGAAGATTACCAACACCATGATGATTGTTGCATCCACTAGACTTTCCAAGGCACAGCGAGGTATGGATGTTGCCCGAACATATGGAGAAGCCAATGACGAAGTATTTGAAAAGGCAGAAACCAAAGAACTTGAAACCCCCGAGGAAAAGAAGAAGCTCCTTGTTGTTCTTTCTTCTGACAAGGGATTGTGTGGTTCAATTCATTCGCAACTTGCTAGATTCGCTAGAAGCAAGCTTGCTGAATCTCCTGACGCCGATGTTGTTGCTGTTGGTGATAAGACCAAGGCTCAACTTCAACGAACCCATGCTGACAATATTGTTTTGTCAGTTTCTCAAATTGGTAAAGAGACCCCTACCTTCACAGAGGCTGCTTTGATTGCCGACCAAATTATCTCATTGGGTAAGAATTACACAAGCATTGAAATCTTGTTTAACAAGGTTATTAGCAGTATCTCTTTTGAGCCCACTTCTCAAACTGTCTTCACTAAAACTGCTATTGAAGAATCTCCTAAGTTTGGTACTTATGAACTTGAAGATGAAGTCATCTCAAACCTTTCTGAATTCACTTTGGCCAACTTCATTTTGTGGGGTCTTGCTGAGGGCCACTCAGCTGAAATCTCTGCTAGACGAAATGCTATGGATAACGCTTCTAAGAACGCTAACGATATGATTGGCAAATACTCAATTCTTTATAACAGAACCCGTCAAGCCGTCATTACTAACGAGTTGGTTGATATCATTACTGGTGCTTCATCACTCGAATAGATGTAATATACGCATATAAAAATATAAAAATATAACATCAAGATTGTTTATTCCAGTACTGCTTTATGTAGTCGGTCCAAGTCCTAATTTCAGATATCCATGGAATCGTTTGAATGTGTCCTTGAACTTTAACGGTACTTTTCATTGCGTGGTGGTGTAAAATTGGACATACGTATTACTATAGTCTATAGTTACTACTGTGTACGTAGATTTCAAGGCCTTTTGACGTTAAGGTTATACGTACGTCACTGGCTTTTACATCAATTATCTTCCAAATATGTCACTCCAGCCAGAGAACGAAGACACAGACTCGTTGAGTGATATCCAATTGTCTAAGGATACAGATACTCCTGAGGATATTGGCGTCGAAGAATCTGCGGGTGTTGAGGCTTCGCCTTACCCCAATGAAGATAAAGCATCAACTTCCGATCCAAAAGAACCATCAAGCAATGAACAGATAACCCAGTCGTCTGAATCACTAGATGCAATTGATACTGGAGAAAATGGGCCATTGAATACAGGGTCGAATCTGCAGCCTAAACGGTTAGCTGGCCAGAAATTTGAATTATCTGATACTGGTGTTGAGGTTTACGTTACTCAACCTCCAGGATCTACAAATACTAGTTCATCTCATTCATCAAGGATAGTTATTTTATTGACGAACTCTTTGGGGCTTGGTAGTGTAAATAATCTGAGATTGGCTGATAAATACGCTGAAAGTGTTGGATGTCCTGTTATCGTTCCAGACTTATTTGATAAGGATCCTATAAAGGCTACAGTTAAAGATGTACCTGTTGCCGAATTGAATGAAAAATTCGAATTCTCATTATCTAATCTTAAGGCATTAGCTATATCAACGGTTAAGGGGTTCATGGACGATATATGGAGAGCAAAGCATACAAAAGAGCGAGTTTTACCCCGATTACTTGCAGCCATATCAGAAATTATTCAAATATACACTCCTCTTTCTGTTGGTATCGTTGGATATTCATTTGGCGGTAGATATGCAATGTTATTATTAAAAGATCATAGGGATGATGCTTGGTCATCAGATGAAGATTTGATTAATACAGCAGTAGTTATCCATCCTTCATTTGTTGAACCTGAAGATTTCAATGTTATTGGTAAGCCTGTATATATTATCTATTCAGCTGATGATGAGGTTTTACCTGAATCAGTAGTAACTAAAGGGTTATCAAGTCTTCAAGATAGACATGTTGAATTTGATAAAGTCAAATTTACTAGTGGTACTGATGAACCATTACCACATGGATTTGCAATTCCTGGTGATTATCCTGAGATCGTGGTAGATGATAAACCTGAATCAGTTATTAATTTGGCATCTACATGGTTACAAGATCATTCATGAAAATAATAATTTATAAAAAAGATATTTATTATGATAATAATAGCATGCTTCGTCATATACTTCTATGACTAAACAGTGTCAGTATCCTCCAAAGTAGATACACCAAGAAGGGCACTCTAAATATCTGGAAGAATTCCCATATATTATGAAGTCTTATTGGAGCCCTTATAGGAACAACTTTTTCATTTCCAAAATGGCCAGTTTGTTTAAACTGTTGTATAAGGTTATCTTTGATTGCCCATTGTTCAGTCAACCATTTAAGAAATTCTTGGTCATCATTATAAGGGATACTCGAGATTTTGATTTTCCTCCAGTATATATGTATAGTCTTGGGGTAAGTACCTAATAAGTACATTGCCTTTAAAGAATAGTACTTTTCTGCAAATTTCCCCTCGGGAACACCGCTGTGGTATGTTGTAGCATCATAAAGATACTCTACTGAGCTTGAAAGTTTCTGTAATGAAAACTGCAAACCTCTAGCATGGGGTATCAATACATTCTTTGGCATATCAGCGCCAATTTTATCAGCATATGTCTTTGATTTAACAATCCCATTAGGTCCATAAGTCGTACCCTCTGGGAATAACAACAGCCACGCAGGCCATTGCTTACTATTATTGATATACTCCAGCGAATCAGTCATAATCTTCTCATCAGCACTCCATCGTCTAGTAAGAAATATGAACTTATAAAACTGCATACCCCAGCCAAGAATGGGTAACCGTTTCAACGACCGTTTAAGTATTATATAGATCCCTCCATGGACTTTGGCAGCATACGCTACCCACCATAGGAGAATCCAATCCGAGTATAAAACATGGTTAGATATTATAACTGCCCGGTCGCCTATAGCTTCAGAATTGAGAGTTCCGTCCTTATTCAACTTGAAGACACCCTCAATAGACTCGTCGCCGGTGAAAACAACGTCGCTAGGTGCAAACCATTGCGTCAATGAAACTAGAAGTATTCCGAATAATTGTTTGGTTATGTCAATGTACGCTCGGTAAGTATCCGGGGAAATGAACTTCAAAGGGTACCCTAATACCTGAGAGCTCCATATACTACAAACGTTAGACCTTGTGTATCCATGTATCTCGCCCAATAAAAAACATACCTAATTGAGGACAGTACAAATATTAACGGTGCGGAGGCTCTCAGCAGCTTACTCGACAAGGCCGGTCCCCGCGCAGCGTGATCATTTGTACCCATTTTGCGGAGTAACAACAGGTTCAGTACACGCTGAATTTCAATGGCCAGTTATACAACAAATACACACTCTTCCACTTGTATTTGTACCGTAAACTCTTCCTGCTCGACTGGGAAAACAAGAAAGGACGGCTCCTCGGACGGTTATATAATATAAAATATGCGCGCTATAGCTATAGCTATAATTAGGCGATGGCGCGGAATAATTTAACGCCGGTGCCAGTACTATAGTTAGTACCGTCCTGACATGACCATAATAACAACTATAGTACTGCAGTCGGTCATCGGGCTCACAAATCGCGCCACGGTTCCGAGCTCGACGCAAATATTAACTATGTGCACGGATAATAATAATAATAATAATAAATCTGTTATTTATGTGCACGGAGGACCGGTCTATAAAAGGCAATGACAAAAGTTCAAACATTTGTAGGAGCCTGGAAATTGTTCAACCGATGTCAGGTCCTTAAAATTGGCTTGAACAATCACTAGGTATATATACGTAGATATGCTATATCTTATCCAAGAAGTAGTGTCAAATATCAAATATGTATCACGTGATAGACATCACGTGACTGTGCGCTGTGAACTAAATTAAAGAACTCCGTCTATTACGAAGCTCTAGAATGTATTGCCAGGTGTTCTAGTGCTATGTTCTGGCCTCTGAATCCGTATGGGATAGTGTAGATACAAGTTTTGGACATTGATGTTTGCTTTATATTGTATAAGGCATAGAGAGTTTTAAGAGTATCCCACTCTTTTGCCCGTCCACTTAAGAATTGAGCCCGATAATTGTGGGCCCTGGAAAGGTGGATACTGCTCTGGCTTGGTCTAGGAGACAATATTCCCCTAAGTTCTGAGCTCTCACTGATAGATTGTGGGGTTACTATTGTTTTACGGCAAGTACTTCCAGCTCATAATGCGTTTAAAAAAGCTAAGTGGCACTGTTCTAGCATTTCCCACTGCTCGGTGCGACGTATACGTATATTAATGAGTCGAGTATCAAACTTGAATCAGAGAACTGGCACTGTTTTGTTCACTTGGCTATTGCCATGTGATATGATTATTCAGTACGGGCTTTTTTTCTGAGAGTTCCTTGGTAAAGTTATGTAATCTTTTGCATGCCTCCAATTGATACCTTTTGACTGTCTAGGCTTGTTTTCCATGCTCCTTGTTTATCAGATTTCAATAGCACGGTAGAAATGACGGTGACTTTATTAGCTATATGGACCCATGTATTATCCAAATTTATAAGATGAGTCTCGAGTTTTATCAAGAGTTCTTATCTGATAACATCGGCAAGCATTACCCCAAAAAGTACAATACACTCTCTGAAATTTATAGTCAAAAACCTCTCGTGGGAATTCCTGCCTCATGGCCAGTGATATTCACTAAAGTCACAATTGCATGTTTGTATACTGCTTATACTGACAAAGCTAGCAATCCTTTTAGACTCTACACTTCGAGTTTGATAACTCATCTTCACAAGTATCTAGCTAATCTCGCATTGAAGCTACAGTCACTTTGATAGGTTCCTATAGCACAGATCTGGAAAATGTAAAATTCTAGTTATTTGCTATTATATCCCCTGCAAAGAGCTCTGAAAGTGTCAAAATAATTTTTTCACAAAACTTTGAGGAGGTTATGAGGGCCTCACTGGTACAGGAACTACTGAGATTAATTTGTGTTCAACATGAATATTTAACTATGCATTAATGAACATTGTTCTGATCTTATGAGCTCAATTCTTGATGTGCCATATAAGCAATGTATTCATTATTTTACAAGTAGATACATTTGTCTCGTGAGCTTGTGATTTCAGTTATTTAAAAAGCCAAACGATTTCTTGAAGAACCCCAAAAAGAGCATCTTGAAATGCTTTGACAAATTTCAAGAGGGCGGCACCTCGTTCTAATGGCCCATTCAGTGCTGTACAGCTTCAAGCTTGGGCTAATGTCCGGGGTACGAATGTGCTGAGTTAGCACTCCTCAAACACATGTTGTACAATTGCAAACACAGATTTGAACAACGAGTCAAAAAACTCCACAAGACCTACTAAATAAGATATTATGTATCCATATAGACTCTCTGGCAATAAGCTCAAGGCGAATAGATTATCATCATCATCATCTTGGGAAGTCTTCCCCACGGACCTCCCAGATCGTCAATGAGATCTGCAATTGTTGGTGCCTTTAAATTCAAAAATCGAAGCATTTTGATAGGCGCAACGGAGTCCGATGACTCAATCAGTAGGAATATATTAAAAAATGAACCGTTGATTTCTGATATCGCGACATAAGATTTCTTGTTCCATGTGCCCTAAGTAGCTGTTGTTACTCGTATTTTATAACATGACGATATCATAAATATCATCTTTCCATTATAAATAGGAATAAGAAATAATCTGCTTTGACCGAATTCTTAAGAAAATCCAAATCTAACAAAGTTAGGTAGGTAGATCGTAGAATTATCGGGCCTCGATTTATGCCGAGCCACGAAAATATATAACCAGGTTGGTCCGCACTTTCTGATGTCAACGTCAACGCAAACCTTTTGCTTACCACCAATTTAAGGGGCCCTTGATGCTTGTACATTACAATCCCGCCTACCTGTATGACTTATATCTTGTATGAATATAGACATAGTCTCCTTGGTCTTTTACCATGTCGACTGAAGACGCTCGTGAGTCTTGTCAGGGTGAGAATTATGTTGCTGAACCGAATCATCCTGGCTCAGAGCATTCAGCCGAGGATCATGCATCCCTTTTTAGAGTTACCAGTATATACTCTCACGCAAGTGCAGTTGAAAACAGCGTAGGGTTATCTGGTGAAAAGCCCAACTTGGCTGATCCAGAATCCATCACTGCAGAATTGGTTCCTGATAATATGCGACGAGGATTATTAGCAAAGTTTGCATTAATCCCAGAAAGATGTAATGCAAAGGGTCATACTAACCGTCAAAAGGGGTTTATTGTATTTGTAGTTGCTATGGCTTCTATTACCGCACCAATGGGTGGATCTATATATCTTCCAGCCATGACCGATGTTGCCCGAGAATTGAACACAACCAAGGATATCATTAATGTCACTTATGGAGTTTATACTCTCAGTCTTGGCATATTCCCACTTTGGTGGTCGTCCATATCGGAAATATTTGGTCGAAGAACAGTTTATATTTTATCTTTTGCTTTATTTACTGCATTTTCTATTGGTTGTTCGTTATCACAAAATATCGCTGAACTTATTGTATTTAGAATTCTTTCCGGTGGTTGTGCTGCTGCTGTACAGTCTGTAGGTGCTGGAACAATTGGTGATATCTATATTTCCACTCAGCGTGGTAGAGCTATGGGATATTTCTATCTTGGCCCTTTATGTGGTCCACTTTTAGCTCCTATCATTGGTGGTGCATTAACAATTAAATGGGGGTGGAGAGGTACACAATGGTTTTTAGTCATTGTAGGTGCAGCTATAAGTATGCTAGTAATATTTGGATTACCTGAAACATTAGATAGGAAACTTAGTAACAAACGAGCAGGAAATGAGCAAATAAAGGATGAACAATCCAATCAAGGAAATGAAAATTTATCACCAGTATCTTCATTAGCTGCTAATGCTAACAATAATGATGTTAATGCAGTGGACATCATGGTACCAGGTACTTCCAAAACTTCTAATGTGGATAGATTACATGGGTTCAATACCCATCAACTACTTTTAAAATTACATCTAATCCATGATGATACAAAGGGGGATTCTATATCATCCTCTAATAATTCTGAACCTAGTCTCGGATCTCTTCGACTTTGGCGTCAGATATTAGTTGAGCCATTTAGGACGCTTAAATTTTTCAGATATCCACCTGTTTCTTTATCGATTGCATATGCGGCTTGGTGTTTCTGGTCGCTTTATTTTTTAAATGTGGGTATTGAGGAACTATATAGCTCTAATCCGTACAACTTCTCAGCAATGATCTCGGGATTGATGTATCTCCCTAATTCAGTTGGGTATTTTATATCAAGTATATTTAATGGGTATTGGAGTGATAGGATTATAAAAAGAAAAATAGAAAAACATGGCATTGCTTATCCAGAAGCCCGTTTAGCTGAAAATATCTTGTTAGCATCAATACTTGTACCAATATCATTGATAATATTTGGTTGGTGTGCATATTTTAAAACGTTTTGGGTATATCCACTGATTGGTACTTTCATTTTCGGTATTGGATCATTATTGGTATTCTCAAACGTTGCTATATACCTCGTGGACTCAACTGCAGCTTTAGGTAAGGCCTCTTCTTCTGTGGCCTTGAATAATCTAGTTCGAATGATTATGGCCTCAATTGCTACTTTTATAGCTGGCCCATTGGAATCAGCAATGGGGTACGGATGGTTATATACCATGCTTGCCCTAGGATGCCTACTCTTTTCAGGTTCAGTTATCCTAATCAAACTTTATGGCAGTCGTTGGCGTGAGAATTTTGATTTCCAAAGCCTTATGAACTAATAATTAATGGTACCCCATAAAAATTCGATTTTGAAGCAGATCGACATAACCCCAAATGATCGGCATGGTTTTCCAAGTATCAAATTGACATGAAACTGTCAGAGGCCATGGCCATGAAACCCTAGCCTCACTACTTTGGTGATGGGTTTGGAGAATATAAAATGGGCCATTAGAACGAGGTGCCGCCCTTTGGAAATTTATCAAAGCAATTCAAGATGCTCTTTTTGGGGTTCTTCAAGAAATCGTTTGGCTTTTTATCACATATTTTTCTATTCATATCAGCCTTCCTTTTGGCTTTCCTATTTCTTTCATGTATTGATGTATCTTCTACTTTCTCAGATGCATATTTAGTACAATATGGGTACAATGCCTCATCTTCGGTTGATGTGAAATCTGGCAACTTGAACTTAAACGAAACAAAGATCAGAGCTGGTTATCTGTCTATATGTGCTATGAATGGTAATTCATCCATTTGTTCATCTCGAAAATCAAATTCAAGTGTCTTTGAGGACTTTTCAGGGGTAAAAGTGGTGTCAGGGAGTCAAAAATTAGATTTAAACGCTGTTGATCTGGCACTTAAATTTTCTAACGATGTTATTAATCCTTATTTTGTATCCATTGCTTTCATATTAGTGATTGGTGCACTTTCTACTACTGTATGGAGCTCGTGTAAGTTTTTACCCTGGCAAAATCGAATTCAATCATTCACATTCATTTTGACAGCTTTGTCATTCTTGGTATGGACTATCGGTGCAATCTGGCTTGAAGTCGGGTGTAATGCTAGCACTACTTTCACTGAGGAGTCTACATTGACTGTACTTACTGGAGAAGTAGGGTCAAGAGCCGAAGGAATGACTTGGACAGCTTTTATCTTTTTGATGCTTTCATCTGGTCTTACCTTCTGGGAACTTCGCAAATCCGCTCGTGCTCTTGAACCTCCTCTTGAACCCGCCAAGTCGGTTTAACATATATTATATATGTCATATTTATCTGAATTTTGCAAAATATAGCTATTATTCTAGTATTTTTTTCGGTCATTCACTACAAAATATATCGCAAATTCGTAGACTCAGAGCTGACGACTTTTTTACCCCTAAATTTTTTACCCACATGGAAACCCACATTAGTCAACATAAAATTCCCGGGTATATGGTGTTCGCGAGATTATATGCTTCCGGCACCCGCATTTTGGTGATGGGGGTTTCCTGTAAAAACCCTTCTGTATGACTTCTATTAATATTGGTGTATTTCCTATTCAAAATCGGTCGATTTTTCGATCAAGGGTTTTTACAGACTAGACTATCCTCCGGAGCCGTCATCATACACGTAAGCTTCGGAATTCCTTAAAAGCTTATATTGCGATCGGCCTCATGGGCCAAGGCCACTAGTATACTAGTACTAGAAATTTCTACGATAGCCAGCGTGTTTGAAATATCCCCTTATAGCTACATTGCCGCCGAAATATCACAATATCAATATTGCCTACCAGAGCATTGAATTGGCCTCATTGTGACCGGGTAATCTAACTCTATCCTTAGGATCTGTTAAAGATGCCGGTAATAGTCCTGGGCGTTGGTGGCGGCCCCAGGGTCATGTTCAGGTTTAGGGGAACCGTTTCTTCCTTAATAACAGCATATGTTGGTTTCAAGAGCTATGTTTTTGTAAGTTCAATGATTATGAAGCGTTCTGATGTATGGAATATCTAATGGGTGTAGATCAGTATCTTGTTGGCAATTGGGGTTCTTGTTGCTGAATTGAATCAACGTCCTAACTATTATTCCACGATGACAGCTATAGCCGGTAGTCCTCCACAACTGATGGTCATGCTGAATATGGTATTAGCACTTATTGTATCCTTTTCAAAGATGTTACAGTATATTTTATTTGGGCCTTTAATGTCGATAGAGGTAACAAATTTGAGTGAACAGATTAGATATGAGTTGGTAGAAACTATTTTAACACTAACTGTATTTAAGGGAGAATTTACTTTCCAGTTTGGTTTATGTTTTTGTTTAATGATAGCTTTAAAAGTCTTTGCATGGATTGCACTGCAAAGGGTGGACTTGATATTTCAGACGAGTGAAATTGTTCCACCTTTTCGTACAATACTAAGACTATCCACATCACTGATTTTCCTTATTGCAGTTGACCTTTTTGGCTTTATATATTGTGTTAACTCTTTGCTTCACGATGGTCCTGGAACAGTTATTTTATTTGCTTTTGAATTTTCATTAATCCAGAACACTTTGGTCTTTGTTGCTTGGAAATTTGCGTTAAATCTTATTGATGCGGTATATGCTTCACGTCATGGCGAAGAACCTTGGGAGCCAAAGCAAACAGCTATGTTTATAGTATCAATTGTTTCAAGTACATGGCGCCTAATTATCTATGCTGCCTTATTGGTTGTTATACTTAAGCCTTATGGTTTACCATTCTACTTGGGACGAGATGTTTATGTCACATTCAGTGAATTGGTGACTAAAATTAATTCATTTGTTAAAGCTCAAAAGGTCAAATCAATTTTGGATTCTAATATATATAGTGCTACTGAAGAAGATATCAGTAGAGATAATTTATGTATTATATGTCGAGAGGAAATGGATATTACGGCATCAAAAAGATGGGCGCCTAAAAGATTAAATTGCGGACATGTTTTGCATCATGGATGTTTAAAAAGTTGGTTAGGTGTATCCCAACAATGCCCAACCTGTAGATCACCAGTTTTATCAAGAAATACGCAGTCGCGACAACAAAGGCACCAGCAGCAACAAACGCAAGCTCCGTCTGATATCTCGCAACGGCAAACTACAGAAGGTGGCCACCAGCAAATCCAATCCCAACAAGTACGTCAACCAACTCAAATACCAGATGTAGTACAGGACAATTATCAACAGTCATATCATGATGCAGATTTTACCGCTGGTCGGAGACTGGATACATCTGACGTGTATCAAGGCCATAATGGACGATCTGAAGTTGAAGCTGGATATGCTGCTGAGACACGGCGGCCGCCAATCACGGGTCAAGTTCGCGTTGAAAATAATATAGATGCTCAATTGCGGTACTATGGAGAAGGTGCACCCGAAGAGGAGAATCCTCATCTAAGAAATGTGAGCAGAATTATCTTAAGGCCCGGTCAAATATTGCATAACGGGTTTGTTGCATTAAGTGCGATAAGACCTCGGCGAAGACGTCACCCAGAAGGCGCACCGCCCCAAGAGGAAGGGAATACCCCAACAGAGCCAAGTTACCATAGAGTACCCATCAACAGTGGCACCGTTGGGTTGCTAAATTTGGAAACTAAAATAGGGCCAAGAGTTCGTCGAAGAGTAGTGCATGAATCTCCTACTACGTCTTAACTTGATACTGTCCCTCGGTAAATAGGTAGTTTTTTAACAATTTTATTTATTATGAATGAATCACAAATCTAATGATAATCTTCTTTTGGAGGTTGTCAGGCAGTTCATTAATAACCTCGTGCGTTTTTGGGTAAACTACATCAATGAATGTATCCCCCTGTACATGCTCAATCTGATATACAGTGCTAATTTATCTTCAAGTCTAGTTTATGCATTATTAAACTACTTATGGATACCTACCAATTGAGTATTCTTAGCTAACTCTTTAAGCTGTTCAATGGTCGGGACTGTAGGTTGCTTCTTCCAGAGAGAATCAATTTGCGACGTCATTGGTGAAGCAAGTACCGCACACGCAAGAATACTTTGACCCTTTGGTAATTCTGCTTGTAACTGGGGTACTACAGATTTTGAAAACATTACATTGGTATTACCGTCCGGTTTAAATATCCTTGGCTTACGGGTAACTGTTGACAATTTCAAATTCACAATACCTGTAATATCATCATTTGTTTCTGCTTTAGCTGAGTCATGCTCAATTTTTCTCACTTCGAAGCCTGGCCTTCCTCCACCGACTGAAATTGCAAACCCACCTTCAGTTGTATACAGTTTTTCTTTTTCGGAATCAACCAAATGTACTCGGATATGCCAAGGACCATAAGGTATCAGCCATGTCTGTATAGTTACATTTTCCCATGGTTTCCATACGGAATACAATACATTATCACAAAACCGACTTTCTTCAGTAGATATGCGTACCCTGAAATAATTCCCATCATCACTAAGTCCTAACATACTATCAAACACACCACCAGAAAACACGTGATAATCAGGCTCAATACTAAACCCATACCGACTGGAATATGCAAACTTACAGTACTTCTCAGGAGTATACCTTAACCCAGGATGCTCGGGACCAGAAACTAAAACACTTGTCTCTAGAGGGTGGTTGTGAGAAACAACCATACCAGGAGTTTTCAACAAAATAGGATCAGTACCTCTTTCCTCTGGCTCTAATTCTTCAGCTGCCCAAAATGGATGGGTCTCAGGTAATGCCAGCGGGAGAAACGCTTTCAGTGCCCAATATGGAGAGCATGTCGAGTTATAGGTCTCTGACATGTGAGTATTGGGGTAAGCCACACCAATAGACAATATCCCACTATCAATTGATGAAACGGGTTTATCTGCCCACCATCTTAAATGCCGAAGATAATATCCCTTTATAACACCCCATGGAAGTGCTTCAAGATCAGCATAGGCTAAAGCTCCCCAAAAGCTACCACAGGCAAACCGATACGTCAAGCTTCGGCCATATGGTAATACAGCCCCATCATCAGCAAACCAATGTTGAAAGTCCTTAGCAAATTTCCTTGCGCGTTCTCTAAACTCTTCTGCTCTTTTCTCATCCTGGTTTTGATGAACTCCATAAACAAGCCCGTAAAAATGAAATGCAAATCCATTATAATGATCAATACGTCTTTTACCATTCGGGCTATCTCCATCCCTATACCAACCATCGTCGACATAAAAACTATCAATATCATTCAAATTAGAAACAGTACCAGATTTATCATACTCAATTCCAACATTTTCTAATCCTAGATCCATCATAACTCTAAAAAATTTCCAATTGTTCCTACAAATATCGTGGTTACGTAGATGAACAATATATGAAGAAACATTCTGTTTAGCCTTTTCATCTAACGGATCCCATATATGTTCTTTGACTAATAGCAGTGCAAAACCTAATGCAGCACCTTCAACTTGCTGTTGTGCCCCGTCTTGAGTTATATACCCCCAAAATTCAGGATGATCAGGGTCTGTCCCATTTGTGAGACCTTTTCGATACAAGTCCCAATGTTCGAAATGACCACCTCCAACGACAAAAGGTACAATGCCCCATAACGGTCGAGAAAACCCCTCTAAACTTATAGCACTGCGTTCAAAATGTGCAGCGCTTAAATCTACAGTTACTTGTGCCCCATCTGGCGAGAAGCATTTCAATAAAGGATTGAAAAGATCAACTAATGCTTTGGCAACATCTGATCTCGTTTTAAATGGGTTCCCATAAAGCACCGAGAATCTGCTCGGATCCAATGGTTTTTGTGTCATTTTACACAAGCTGTGATACTTTGAAAAGTGGATGTCTTCGAATTCATGTAGAATTTAAAGATGTATATATATATGTGTTTAGTGAAAAGCGGCGGACGGCCCGCACTCCGTAGGCTGTAGCGGTTAAAACGTGGGGTAAAATACTGTAGATCGAGATATCTACCTGGGTAGATCTTATCATGCATGAGATATGTTAACGTTAACGCGTACGTTAGGAGTTAACGTCAAATATACCATTTATATATAACATTGTGATACGTATACATATGATATCGTGTTTAACATTAATAGAAAGATGGAATAATTAATATTCCCTTTTAAATAATAAATAGGTTATAATAAATACTACAGTAACGCTCGGATTCGACATTATTTGGAATTAGTAGCGTTATCAGCATCTTGTTCTTCATCCCCTTCTTCACCTTCAAAGCCAGGAATAATATTTTTTGGAACAACTCCACCACAGCTGACGCAGTTGTCAAAATATCCCCGTATTTTTTCCATACTAACAGTCCTTCGTCCTCCTCCTCCTTCTTCTTCATCTTCTTCTTTCATGTACAGCTGGAGCGATGCCAGGCCTAATAGGGCCCAATATTCTGGATCTTCATTATATGGCGGCTCTAGAATCAAATCTTGAAGTTTTTCCAATGCTTCTTTCGTTCTGGACTGTTTCATTAGAAAAATCACCAAATATGCGTTTATAATAGGTGCTCTATCACGGGGTTTCCAAACTGGTGTTGCGCCTCGTATTTTTAATGGATAGTTGACTACCAGCCATTCAAGAAAATCTTCATCTACTGATCTTCTAAATGATGACATTGGTGTATTACTAGTTTTACCAGCTTCAACTCTCCAAGATAGAAGTTCAAACCCAATTGTCCAGATAACTCTTATATCACAATCAGGGAACCTTATTAAAGCAGCAAATGCTCTAGATGCCGTAGCAAAGTCTTGTCTTAACAAACACATGTGTAATATACAATTTACCAATTGTGGATGTCGTTGTCTTAACGATGATTCTTGCCAGTAATCAGGTTCACCCAGGTGATATTTATGGCTTCGAACAGTTTTATGATCCTGGTATCCACCTTGGTTTTTAAATGTAACCCGTTTACCTTGAATTCCAAGTGTTGTATCATCACTCTCTGCCAACTTTATAGAGCTGGCACTATCTTCATCAACTTTCAAAGGAGTAGCTAGACGTGGTAACGATTCTAACCCATTCACGTATAAATCATATACGCGCCACCTCTTGTAATGTCCGGTTGCACCACCATGATCAGTATCTTGTCTATGAGGAAATCGTTGGTGTCTTATTTCACCTTCTTTATCATAAACATTTTGTGATACATCACCCATTATTTCAGGTACATTAACATCGATAAACCCCGTTTTGGATCGTTTTCCCTTACGTCCTTTACCAGTTTTTTTAACATCTTCTTCCGAATCAGATGAAAGAGCATCTGAGACCAAAGCGTCACTACCAGTATACTCGGAATCTGAAATTAGATTTTTTTCATATTTCACCAATTTGGATTTTTTACCAGGCGATCCATAGTCCGTTTCGTCGACATCATCCGCTTTGGTCCTCCGACGTCTAATAGTTCTTGTTCTTAAACTGATCCAGTCGAACAAGTCTCTGTCAATAGTATTGATATGATCAACTACATCACTTCCAGTATCAAACTCCGGTAAGCTAGAAATTTCTCGTTTTTCCTTATCAGTGTAAACGCCTTGTAAATGGCCATGCAGAGTAGATTTTCGAAAGACTTTCTTGGGGTATATTGGTGATTCAAACATCCCCTGATTCTATCCTTACATATCAGCAATGTGGGTCCATGTGAAGGGAAGATCAAGAAAATGAAAATTGGAATTAGGATTATAATAGTAATAAAAATATTTTGATATAATCGGCAAATCGATATACCAAATTTTAAGGTAATTACCCGGCCCTTGCGTAACCGGTTAACGGCTAAATAGTAAAATTATAATTATGGCGATCAATTCCGTCATATTCTGCAACTATTTTAAAGGGCCCCATTTTTTCCTCAAAGCCTTGAGGGGCATCAAAATTTCTCACTTTTCCACCTTCTGTCATATTTCCAGCATAAACTTACCTCGAAAATGAGTGTCTCCGACCGCGCACAAGAACTTATTAAAACTCAGAAGTTTCTCATGATCTCTAAGTCATGGTGTCCTGATTGTAAATACGCCCACAAGGTATTCTCTGAGCTTGGGGTTATCCCATTAACCATTGAAGTTGATCATCTTCCTAATGGTCCTGAAGTTCATCAAGCATACATTGACTTAACCAACCAAAGAACTGTTCCCAATGTTTTCATTGCTGGTGAACATATTGGCACCGAGCACGATATCAAGAGACTTTTTGAAAATGGTGAGCTCAAGAAGAAACTACAAGCTGCTAATTTGATTTAAATGCATTGTATGCTTAATTGAAACTATAGAAAAGAATTACATGACTGGAATTATAACAGAAAGCTGTATAATAAAGTAGTACTTTTGTTTTCGCAGTTTGAAGAAGAAGAAAAAAAAACGAACCAAAAGAAAAAGAATAAACTTGCAATGTTGTTAAGCCTTGTAATAAACAAACAATCTTCAGAAAAAAGCAGTCCTCTCTTACATGGTACCACGTTTCATTTGTTCCCTTTCAATTGACTCAAATAGAGCTTTGAAATTTCCTGCGCCAAACCCATCGAAATTATGCCTCTGGATGATCTCAATGAACACAGTAGGTCTATCCAAGAGAGGTTTAGTGAAAAGTTGTAATAAATAACCCTTTTCATCAAAATCTATGAGTAAGTTCAGTTTTCGAATAGTGTCAAAATCCTCTTCGAGGATAATTGAACTCATTGATAATCTCTTCTTGATTCGATCATAATATGATTCAGGAACACTAATAAATTCAACTCCGCGATTCCTCATTTCTTGAACTGCCCCAATGATATTATTTGTTCTCAATGCAATATGCTGAATACCTGGGCCGTTATAAAAATCAATAAACTCCTCAATTTGGGATTTCTTTAACCCCTTTGCAGGTTCATTTATTGGCATTTTAATTCTTTCATCAGGAGAAGCCATAACCACAGATTTTAATGCAGAGAATTCTGTAAATACTTGTTTGTCGTCAACTGACCAGAATCTATGAAATCCTAGCGTCTTTTCATAATAATCACATGCTTGATCCATTTCATTCCAATCTTGATTACCTACACAGTGGTCAATAACATCCATTGGTACAGGGTTAAGCATATTATTCATGGGATCTTCCATATCCTCGGTCGCTCTAAACCCAGGAAGGAATGGTCCCTGATAATCTCCTCTTTGCACCAATGTATGTGTTGTTTCACCATATGTCCAAATTTTAGCTGTGACAACACTGCCATATTTGTCCTTGGATACTTGTGGAGGTAAACATGGTTTTACACCATTAGCAACAGCTTGGTTATAAACTGCTACTACGTCATCTACAGCAAAAGCGACATCCTTCACAGCATCTCCATGTTTCTAAAATTAGCAAAAACAGTCATTAATATCGTCGTTCATGAACTTACCTTTACATGATGATGAATTTCATTCAACAGTCGTTGTTCAATAGGATTTTCCGAATGTACTCGTAATGCTGAGACAAATACCATTTTGATATCACCATTTTGCACAACATGACTGGCCACTAATTTTGATCCCGTTTCTAAGCCACTATAAGCGATATGTTTGAAACCCATACGCGTCACATAGAAGGACGCGGCTTGCTTTGCATTGCCGACATACCAAGTGACATGGTCATATCCGTTATATGCCAACGATCCGCTTTTGTCGGTTAGTACCTCGGTTGGAGCTGGTGTCATTGCACTAGTGGGTGTTGGGGGAACCATAGCGAGACTGTCAAATTTCTGTTAAATTTTAGTAGAAATGAAACGCGAAGGCCAAGATGAGTGATATTTAAGACTTTATCTGTCACACAGATAATAGCCGACAATTAGCTTTTTCTCAATGGTCTGAAAATCAGGCCACAATGATGAGAAAGGGAAAAGCTAAAAGAAAGAAAAACAGGATAGGAATTTAATGAGATCGTTTCGCTTAAATGTGAACGAATCGCTAAACGCCGAAAAGCTTCGACCAACCATCAATAAATTACATGATATCATACTCAAAATATTATAATAATTATTATTAAACTATAACTAGGTTACTTAGTTTCAAGACTCGTGGTGAATACACTCACGAATAATTGCTTCTCTTACTACTGCACCACAAAGTTTAGCATATGGATTAGTTCTTATTGCCATTTTACCCGCAAGCTCATTACCAGCTTCTGCGGCTTTAGCAAAATGTAAACTCGAAAGCATTTGAAGGTTCCATGGGTCCTGAACTGGGTTTGAAGGGTTGGCAATTTCAAGTGTTTTACAATATGCAAGATATAAATCAGCTAATTGAAAATGAGCTTGTGCTAGGACTTTAGAATTTCCAGTTTCAACTGCCGCATCAATAGCCTTATACAGATCACTAGCAATCTCATTTATACAATTATCAAGCGTTTCTAATGATTTTCTATCACTATTCATATCCACTTGCCATGTCCCTTGGGTTTCACTGATAATCCTCTTGAGCTGCCCTCGATTGTTATACGCCGATGAGTAGTGAACGGTTTTCTCAAGGATGTCGTTAAAGATTTCCAATGCCTCTTGATAGTTCCCTTCCTGCGCTTTTTGGATAGCAACTTGTTCTCTATGGTGTATTTTGTCATCAACAGGTAATGGTACAACTGTTGCTTGATTTTTGGTTGTGGATGTAAATGTTGTACAACCACCAGGAGGAACGGTTGAGCCTAAGATATCATCGAGCTCCTTTTGTTCAGCATTGGCTCCAATAACCAATGATAGTATATGTTGATCATGAGAACTGAGTGAGGTATTGGCCATTTGTAAAGTTTAAAGATACAGTTAAGGGTAAAGAGAAAAAAATGAGTTCAATAGATTGAATTCAAGACCCTATATATAATAAAATTTATGTTAAATCATAACGTTACGTGCTAATTTAATTATTTAACGTTCATTAAGATTTATTACCTTAATACCTTTATTTGAGTTTGAACTTATCTTTGAGTAACTATATTGAAAGTAACTATAAATTTAAACACCAAAGCACCGGTCAAATACTAAGTTAGAATACCAAATTAACCAAGAGAAATAAAATTGTGCGTACAGTTTGTGAGAAATTTTTATGCAATGTACATCATTTTACCCCACAAATTGCTTTTTTGTCGATATCGATAACGATAGGCCATATCGATATCATCAACCTTATTAAATAAAGAAAAAAAAAACTTTTTTACTGATAGCAAATTTCAACGTTTTGCAAAGAACACCTAAAAATAATTTAATTAACTACATACAATTTACTTCAACGCCTACCAGAATATACCCTCACAGATACTGTTGAACCTTTAATCATTTGACCATCCATTTCATCTAATGCATGAGCAGCGTCTTCATGATTAAGATACTCAACAATTGCATGCCCACCACTTTCACCTCCACCGAAAAATCGACGTAACTCTACAACAGATCCATACCTGGAAAAAAGTTGTAATAATGTATAACGGCCAATATTGGCCGCCAAATTGCCAATATACAACTTGGTAAAATTCATATCAACCATTGAAGACTCTCCATATTGATTATATGTATCCATACCCGCATATCTAGAAGGATTATCATTATTTTTATTATTTTTATTATTATTATTATTATTATTATCATCATCGTAAGGTGTTACCACAACGGTGCCAGTAGTAGTTGAATTAGTTGTCGGGCGAGAATTATCGTGGTTAAACTGGGCGTTCATCTGATGGTAACCTTGATACGGTAAGTTCATCCCTTGAAATCCATAATTGGGGAGCCAATACTGAGTATAAGGATTGGGCATGGTATAAGGCATTATCCCATATCCGTAAGGCGCCATTCCATACTGTGGTAAATAATAATAAGGAGGTGCAGTCAAGGTTGGCCATCCAATGGGTGGGCCGGTATTAGTTCCTTCTCTGACGGGTAAAATATTTATTTGATGTTGAGCATCAGGAGATCCAATCGATTCCAGATATTGATGAATTGTTTCACAGTTTGTGAGTTCAACTGTACATTTAGTACTATTCAATTTTTGATTAGTTGAACAATTAGTAAACATTTCCAGTGCAGAGCCGGATGAATCAAGCTGAACTAATCCAAATTTGGACATTGTCCCGTCAGATCCAACTTGAGTGCAAACATAAGTTCCAACAGGCGAATATCCCAAAGTAACTGACTCATTATGAAGCTGTTCGGGAGACCAATCAATAGGAAGCAAGGAAAATTTTAAAACTTTCTTAAAAGGTTCCGAACTTACGTTATTAGTCATAGGCAAGGATTCAAATGCAGAAGGAAGTTCATCAAGTTCATTTCTATCTGCTTCAGATGTGACTCCAATAGTTGATCCCAGAGCTAAGGGGGATTGATGGGCACTTGTATCTGCCAAAGGCTCCAAAGCAGATAATTTACCAACAAGTTCATCTGTGTCAACAGAAACTCCAGTATTAATTTCAAAAGATGGTGGTTGATCAGAAAATTCCTCGGGATGGATCATAGATACTGGGTTTCCGGTACTAGAACTATCTGTAGCAGAATCAGTTATCTCCTCAACGTCGACATGTATCATTTCTCTCGACTCAATAGTAGGAGATACTTCCTCTACGACTCCGGCTGGTGCAATAAGAGAGTGATCATTCTCTGTTGAGTTTGTACCAGGCGATTCAGTGTGTGTCGAAACAGAAGTAAATTTGACTACTGCTTCTGTAACAGTATCATGCTCCAACTCCTTAACAGACTTGCCATCATCACAAGAATTATCACTATGAAATACTTTCCCAACTTCATCAACTGTTTCAGTTGTCTCCAAATCTTCGTTGGTTTTATCTTCCTGATCATTGCTGTCGAGATCAATCATGCAGCCTAGCATTGGAGAATTAGTTTTACCGGTATATGCAGTCTCTCGATTATCAGTCATACTACCAATGGGTTGCAAACTAGGTTTATCCTTGACTACATCATGACATGATAGTCCAACTTTTTCCTGGGAATCACATTGAACAGATTCAGATCTATCATCATACCAATTCCCACTACTAGGTATCAATTGGCCGGGCAATATCTCATGCCGAGACTCTTCTTTTTCTCCTTTAGCCTGATTTAAAGCCAATGGATTATCGTCATCATCATTACTTTGAGAACCAGGCTTCTCAAGTGGACTTGCAAGAAACTCACCACTAGATAAAGAAGATAATAACAGGTTATCAGACAATGGTGAAACTTTCCTATAATCTAGTTAGTACTTGGGGTATTTAAACGGGTTACAACTTTTTCCAAATGGTATCTTACACATCTGCTTGGTCCATAAACAAAGAATCTGTACTTTGTAACAAGTTATTAACAGCCCGTTCTTCGGTGAAACTCACGACCCCAAAGGCCTCTTTGGTATCTTTATCAACAAAGGTATTATAAAACTCTACTGAGCCTGTAGTGTTAGAAAATAAAGCCATCCAAACAAATAAAAACAAAACAAAAACTTAGGTAGTTATAATATTTACCAAATTTAGAGAATTCTGCATAAAGTGCATCTGGAGTACAGCTATCAGGTAAATTCTCCACCAATAAAGTACATTCCTCTTTAGGGCTTGAAGATTGGGTATCCCATAGACTTAGTTTGCCCAATTGCAGAAATTCTTCTACATCACCCACGCCCAAGTCTGGAGATGTACAATCAATAGGGTTATCAACAATATCAGTGCTTTGACGCACTTCAGCAACAACGGCTGAATCATTAGATAAGACAGTTTCCACATGTTCGGATTCGCCAATAGTACCTGTAGATGGATGCGGGTTGATAAATGGAGAGGACGGTGCATTTGAACCAACCTCCATGTTACCCACATCATCAAAGGATACGTCATGCCAAGTCTCGGTAAGTACAGAGATATTGCGCGGACTTACAATACCTGTTTCCGTTTTGACTTGAACAACACCTCCACGGAAAGTGCCACAACTGGAATCGGATTTGTTCATGCTGCTGTCTTCAGTCTTATCATCATTCTTCAGAGGTTTGTCACTCCTATTAAGAGCCTCGGTATCAGCCTGTTTCAAAGTTACGGCTGCTGTTGCTGTTGCTGTTGCTGCGTTTATTGTTTTAGCTGCACGTTTGTAACTAGCGCCGGGTTTCGACCCGACTGATTTATTGCCTTTCTTGTGTTTCATGGTATGACCAAGTAAACCACTCCAACTTTTCCGTGAAACTGAGTAGGCTGTAATAGTGTATACGTTTGTGAAAATGCGCTTGTTTGGAAACGAACTATCAACTAGTGTTGCTTCTCGACTCGGCGCGAAAGTAAATAATAGAAAACAAATAAATAAAAAAAAAAATAAAAACATTTAGTCGGAAAGCTTAAACGTTAATATTACTTTCCGATCACGATATCGATGAGCTCATGCACATGCATGGCACTAAAATAGTATTTTACTGATAGATCGGCATAACAATATTAACGTTATAACTGTAATTATAATTATAAGCTAGCTAAAAATAAGTGCGTACGACGATTGGATTGATCAAGGAGGTTCATCCAATCAGATGTCATGAATCCGTTGTTCTCGGTGTGTATCTGCCATGCATGGCGACCAGATTGGCAAAAGGGAGACAGCTGCCTTTTCCAGCTAGCATGCGAAGACTCGCAGCTTATACAGCTGGCATGGCATGACCAGGGGTCTGGTCAAAATAGTAGCAATGATACGGCCCTATCTAACCTTCTTCCGTCTCTACTACAGAACCGTCTTATCTCCTAGGATCCTTCGACTGGACTCCCCCGGCCAGCCCCGCAAAGTTGCCTCGAGAAGTGTGAGATCAATAGCTAGTTATCAAACAATCAGTCCAGCTATAAAATGTCGGTCATCATCGTCCAACTTAAATTAAATATTTAATATATAATAACAGATCTCTGTAGATAGCATGCAGGCATGTGAAGGCCATAACCACGGAAAGCTTTACCGCGGTATCGCGATAACGTCATTACTACGCAGTCTATAGCTGGGTCGCCAGAGTTAATAAGATTAGAGAGCGCATGGCCGGCGCGCCGAATCAGGGATTTTCAAGATCATCGCGATATGTCCTGATATAGAAGAGCTTAATTTATTAACATACGTAGTAATAACGCGCCAGCTAGCGCTAAAGCATATACTAGTACTTATAGGCCTAATTAGCGTGCTAGACCTAAATGCTAGTGACTGAATCTTTTTTCCTTGATTTTTTTTCAATACTGGGCCTCCACTTTTCACTCAGGTTAAAAGTCTTCCTCGTTCTCCGAGTACCCTGTATTCTGATCTGTGGATATGAGTACTCAGGTCCAACTACTGGTAAGCTTATCACTCGAATCTTATCTCTAAATTTTTATTTCAAAAACTAATTTTGTCATAGAGCACTCCTCTAAGCTTGATCTCTATACCTATAGATGAATATGCTCCATTTTCTAGTAGTATCGTCAAACTTCTTTTAGGTACATGGAAACGTGACCTCGAGCGACTACAATCAAAATCTAAGCGGTCTTCTCCAGAGTCCGGTCAAAGTGACAACTCAAATGTATTTTCTACTGATGAAAGTGGATCGGGCTTGGATTCCCCCCAAGAAAAGAATCTGGAGGACATTGATGATTTCATCAATGTATCATTTACTCCTCTTGAATGTTCTGTTATCTGTCCAACTGTGTTGGTTAAAATTCTATTTGGGAAACAGCTTTATAATTCAAAAGCCAAGGTTTTTGCTGAAGAATATATTGCTATACAAATTGATGGAGATGGCCAAGATACAGGTTCAAGAGTATTAGAGGTCAGTGCACCATTATCAGCTGCATCTATATCTATCTTTTTCATTGCGACGTATTTCTCAGATTATGTTCTTGTACCTACAGGCTCAGAAAAACGCGTTTTAGCTGCATTAAAATCACGAGACTTTGTTTTCTCCAATATTTCCAATTCCTATATCTCTACAAGTGGTAATTCGCATAGTCCAGACAATGGAGAATTGGAATTAAAAAAAAATCATACTGTGGATTCTTTAAAAAATGAAAAACCTAATGAT
This sequence comes from Groenewaldozyma tartarivorans, assembly GCA_030574255.1. Lineage (NCBI taxonomy): Eukaryota > Fungi > Ascomycota > Dipodascomycetes > Dipodascales > Trichomonascaceae > Groenewaldozyma > Groenewaldozyma tartarivorans. The sequence goes on along the minus strand of JAJMEQ010000005.1, from coordinate 103,677 downwards.
CCTGTTACCTATTCACCAAGTCTTGTTGCTCAAACATTAAACCTTTTTGCATTACATGGAGTCAAGCCCAATGTTGAAAAATCAATAGAATTATTATTAACAGGAGTGAGATCATCTTTGATTAGTGATAAATTAGCATCAGATTCATTATATTTATCAATTGTTCGGATTTTACTGGATCCACCAAAATTTTTTTCAATTACCATCAATACTTACTCGGAAGTTTCATTTTTGATTGATAAGGATATAGCCAATAGAGAGTTTCCTCAAGATGCATTATTAGGATCGCCTACTGATTTCGTTGTTCCAGTATCATTTGATCTGCGTGATCTTCCTGAGGATGCTACTGGTATTGTTGCTGGTGTGGCTAGTGTACTAATAGGAAATCAAGGTGATACCCCGATACATATGAGCTATCTATCGACCGCTAAAACTGGTATAGTGTTGGTTGATGAGGATGATATTGATACAGCTGTTAAAATACTTGAGTCAAGTGCATCTTAATATCAATAAATGAACAAAAAAAAGAAAAAGGTAAAAAATTTCCTGTTTGATTTTTTTTTGTCTTTTTGTTTTCTTCCATGATGTTATGAATTATACACGTTTATATGAATCTATTGCCCTTGTAATTGTCTGGCTATAAGTCGTTGTTTGGATCGCTCTCTTCCTTGTAGTATCAGGTTATTCCATTCTTGGTCAGATTTAGTAGAAGCAACACCCTTGACAAGATCATGGATCAATCCCAGAAAGTTTTCCCTCCTTAATGCATTTTCTCTAGCCCAGCTATCACGTTTTGCCTTCCGTCTTTCTATCACTTCCGGATCTTTAGATTCAGCAGCTAAATCCCTTGTGAGTGCCATCAAATTGAATCTCATTTCTCCCGCTGGACCTCTAGACACTCGTTCTTGCAAAACTGCTGGTAATTTGGATGCAAATTCTTCTCTTGTACAGGAACCATGTGAAATGGGATAAGGATGTAGTCCATCCATTTCATATAAAATCCCATTTTTAGGTACATATGCAATAAAATGGTATAACCCATCATTTTCTTCATCGGGTATATCATCATCATCTTTATCAAGGTAAAACGGTGAAGGTCTAGAAAATGAGTTATGAACCTCTCGTAGTAACTCGGAGTTAGTTAAGCATTCACCTTTAAGCTCAGAATCAAAATTATTTATAAAATTCTTGAATTCAATTAATTCTGGCCCAATATCAATAATATCATCATTATTAAGTAAAATAGATAGAACTGCTTGTGTGGCACAAGCATTTTGTACAACTTGCTGTGAAAAGAATACTTCTTCGGGACTTATATTCTTATCGTAAATACCATTTAGTGGATTCCCGTTCTGTGAAGTGTTTTTTACTTCACTCCTTCGATATTTAAATAAAAATATAACTCCATATAATGGATCAATCGCTCGTAATGATTCTTCATCAATTGATAGTAGCTCTTCAAATTCATATCCCTTAACGCCGAGCTTTTCTATGAGCTCGGTAAAGACGCCTACATCAGACTCAATAGTATTCCATCCAGATGACATTGTTCAAAATCCAGTTCGAATTATCAAGTTACACAAAGTAATAGATTATTGGAAAGCCTTGCAATTGGGTCATGGCCAAACATTTGGAAATGAGATCGGTGATTCAACTTGGACGTTATACGTACGTACGTATGAAGGTACCATGCCAGTTTAGGTGCGGCTGAATTATTAATGCACGTGACTTTTAAAAGAACTTTTCGTGAATTTCCAAAGGGTACTCTCACAATTTTCCACTTTTATTCAGAAATTTGTTAGGGAATTTTATGAATTTAATATCTTGTTTTACTCTGTTGTCCGTAGCGTGTCAAGAAGACCACTACTAGCTGCTGGGTTTGCTTAAGTTATGTAAAGAATATAAATATATACACCGGCCAAGAAGGCTCTTTCAGGTAGAAGCTTAAGGGTTGTGTCGGCATCACAGTTAGCTCAAGAAAGGCATATCTTGATCCTATTGTACGGCACGTGGAGCAATCTATAAGGAAGATTGTTTCAATTTGACTTCCGAGCGTTTTAGTAAGAAAAAGGCAATGTCTACCCAAATTCAAAAAGCACAGTATAACAAAAGCTGTATAAACTTATACCTATTGATTATACATTTTGCGCAATGCCATTGCTATAGTAGATAGCTCGGCGAAATTTATATCCATATATCAGGAATATATAAAAACTAAAAAGAATCTATTAAAGAAAGCACCAAATAAACTTAAAAAGGAAATTCTTTTAATTCTTCTAATAAGATGTAAATGGTTCCTAAATGCCATTCCACATAGTAGTCTTTTCTATCTCAAAATAATCCACAAAATCAATACTTCTACTGTTTTTACCAATCCAAACTTTATATCTACCTGCCTCAGAAATCCATCTATTTCTATATTCATCCCAGTATGAAGTGGCATACTTGAGCTGACATTCAATTATAATACTCTTGGACTCACCTGGAGCAATTTCAACTTTACCAAAACCTTTCAATTCTTTTACGGGTCGAGTTATACTTGGGCATTCCTGTGACACGTACATTTGTACGACTTCCTTACCAATCATAGAGCCTGTGTTTGTAACGAGGACAGTGGCTCTAAGCAGACCATTTTCACAAAGAACTTTAACATCCCTAATTTCAAAAGTGGTATAAGAAAGCCCATATCCAAAAGGATACTCAACATCATTCTTAACAATATCATAATGTCGGTATCCTACAAATACATCATCATTGTAAAGTGTCCGCCCGTTATCTGATCGACTGTGAAGAAATGCGGGAGTATCTTCAATACGCTTTGGATAAGAGACCGGTAGCCTCCCACTAGGGTTAACGTCACCAAATATTATATCAGCAATACCATTTCCAGTTTCATTGCCACCATACCAGGCATAGATAATACCCTTGACTTTGTCTTTCCATGGCAATGATACTGGCATACCAGCTTGGATAACCACTATAGTATTGGGGTTAGCTTCTACGACAGCTTCAACTAAATCGTTAGTATGAAATGGAAGAGCCATGCTGGCTCTATCAAACCCTTCTGACTCCCAGTCGGCATTCAATCCCACCGCTAAAATAACCTGATCAACATTTTTAGCAATTTCTACTGATTTACTAATTTCCATTTCCCAGTCAAACTGCCTTTGCATACCAATTCTAAATGCCCCGCCAAAAACCACAGCATCCCCTCGTGCAAGTTTTGAGGTGGGCTCAGAACCATAAAGCACTTTTATCTGATACTTTCTACCAGCGATCATATACATTTGTCCAACCTCTTCTTCAGTGCCCGAGCCAAAAAATGCAACCCCTGGTCGCTGAATGGTAGCATTATCTATCAGAAGGGTTTCGTCCACATAAAGTAATCCTGTTCCATTCACGCAAAGACCAAACTTATAATATCCATCCTGTTCAGGAATGAAGTAGCCAGTGATATCCATATAGTAAAGTGGACTATCAATAGGAGGCTTGTAATCGGCAAGAAAGCAATTGGAGTTCGTCAAGTATTTGGTTTCCAGAAGAGTTCTTTTCTCATTACTAGCAGGAAGATCGTAGACTTGGCATTTGAAGCCACACTCGCCCTTATCATTGATGAGAAATATTCCAGCAAGGGGTAATAGTTGGAAAGAGTTAACACCAATGGTGTATTCCAGGCGATTATTCAACTTGTTGGCTATACCATCGTATATAGTCGAAATATAATAAGGGTCCAATGATGCAGATCCACCACCAGAATATGTAGTGTGTTTGGCATTAGGGCCAATAACTGCAGTAATCCTGTTCTTATCAAGCGGGAGTATACCATCTTCATTACGTAAAACAACTACACTCTCTGCCGTCAAGCTCCTTAAAAACTTTGACATTTCTGGAGTATCATTTTTACCCTCTGTTGCGTGTTCAGGAATTTTAGATTCTTCGAAACATTTTTTTGTAAATCGGAGATAGGATTTGACACATTTGTCAACTTCATCTATGGTTACCTCGCGCGTATTAACAGCCTGAACAAGTAGTTTGCCTCTCCAAACTGTAGGACCAGGCATTTCCAAATCACACCCAGCTTTAATACTCTCAGATGTACTGTATACTCCTGACCAGTCAGACATTACTAAGCCATCCCATTTCCATTCTTCTCGTAATACCCCTTGAATAAGTTTTTTGCTTTGCGAAACATGTTCACCATTCACCTTATTATATGCTGTCATGATAGATCCAGGGCAAGCATCCCTAACAGCTATTTGAAATGGTAACAAATATATCTCCCTTAAAGCTCTCTCAGTAACTATTGCATTCACTTTGAGTCTCTCTTGTTCTTGATCGTTGCAAACAAAATGTTTTAAGACCGCTTGGACGCCACTCGACTGAATGCCATTAATAATACTGGCACTACAGATTCCAGATAATGTTGGATCTTCAGAGAAGGACTCAAAGCATCGACCACCAACTACAGTTCTTTGGATGTTTACTGTAGGACCAAGAATGGCATGCACACCTTTAGCCCTAGCTTCAACAGCCATGTGCTCCCCCGCTTTCCTAAGCAATTCTGTATTCCAGGTTGAGCCCAAAGCAGTGCCGCAAGGAAAGCACGCTGCTTTAACTCCATCAAAAAAAGTTGTGCCACGTACACCATTGGGCCCATCTGACAGCCGCAGACTTGGAAGATGAAATTCAGGAAGAGACTTCGTATGAAACGTGTCAAATCCAGAAAGTAACGAGCATTTTTGCAATAAACTCAATTTATCAAAAACTTCATCAACGTCAAACATGTTGGCATAAAAAAAGACAGCTTTCAAAATGCAAATAGGAAGTAAAAGCTACTTATACCGTTTTATTTTTGTTAAATCTGTCCTCATTTATCCAGCCACATGAAGCGTAGTAGTATAGCTCTTTAAGCATGCATACCACAACATATTCTCCTTCCATTCAACTTCTAGCAAGCTGGCCAATGATAGCAATGAAACCCCTGAGGTGCCACAAAATAATGTACTATGCAGCAATGCTACATTCCTACCGGACCTTTTTTTTTGAATTATATCCGACAGACTGTTAGATCTGCAGATCTAAATTATAACGTCCTGGTTTATTACTGCCGGCCAGCTGGTAATGCCTTATAAGCACCGGATATTATACTACCATCATGGGTACGTCCTCTAACCTACGTACGTACATGTACATATACACCGTTCGCCTGCAAATTTAAATACGCCGTACGCGTACGCCTACTATTTATAATTAGATATTAGCGGTTATAAGCTCTCTTTAAGCACTTATGTTAATAGCAAGGTCAGCTCCTCACGTTAAGGCTTATCGTCAAGCTACAGGGAGTAAAGATTATACTGTATGTTCTAAAAGATTATAATAAATACTTATTGAAGGATAATTGCTTTATGGTGATATGAAATGCATCAAATCTAAGCGCTCATAACTGTCTAAGTTATCCCAGAACTCTGTTTCCGTCTCTGTAGCACTATGCCTCTGAGCTTCAAGAGCCTGCAAAATGGCCAGAAATTTTGAGATATATGCTTGTGCCCTAGAAATAATGTTTGGTCGCGAATCTCCTTGATGATGCAATAACGATGCCGCTACAATTCTGATTTTGATAATCTTTTTGCGTTAGTAAAAGTTTCACAATGAGCTCATAAGTCTTAAAAAAAATGAAAAAAATAAAAAAAATAAAAAAAATAAAAAAAATAAAAAAAAATAAAATCTGAGGCCATGAACTTACCAAAGTTGAGCTATTAGGCTCCAGGTTATATGTTGCAATGTTGCCAAGAATTAGCAGTAATTTTGTACAGATAATTTCTCGTTCAGTCCAAGGATCTATTGAAAGCCCAAAGCTGGGAATTCCAGGAATGTTTGACGTTTTTCTTTTGGCTTTTAACGCTTCCAGATTTTCGAATACAAGACTCTGGATCCATAAATGTGTCACCAGAATATTAGCCTTTTGGCATTCAAGCTGTATGGAATACATTTTATCACTATGGTTTACCCAGTCCTCGTAAACCGTATCTTCAGCTTGCAATGTTAATGGACCGCCAAAGTAAGTATCGGAAAAGCAGCCAACTGGATCAGTACCTTCTTCTTGGCAATAAATATTCTTCCATACTGTGAGATCTTGAGGCAGTCCATCGATGGATCTTTTTGTTCTTTCATAGATCTCAAAGGCAGCGAGTTCTTCCGCTCCAGCGTTTTGTGCTAGCTGCGGAAACTCCACAGAAAGGTGTACTCGTAAGTTAGCATTGAAACCTGTCATGAGCGATAACCTTTCTTTTTTTGCCGGACTATTAATTTCATTTTCAGTAATGTATTCGTCGTCAACTTCTAAAGGTATCATACTAAATGGATCCACTATGTTCAACTTATTAGAAGCTGTGATATCAAACTTAAAGTGAGTTATTTGGTCCATAAAGTCTTTATAATAAGTTAGCCACAATGCTCTTTTGCGGAGCTCAACTTCAATGTTATTGCAATCATAATATCCTTGTGGCCATTGGTCTATGCGTAAAGCTTTCAGAATAGCCAAAGCTTCAGAGCACCCAATTTCAGAACGTACTACGTCTTCATTTACATCCAGATCACCAGTAGACATTAGGAAGACAGCTGCCCAATGTTCATACTGCAGGTTATCCTTTGAGAGCCAATTCATCCCCCGAGCAAGGTGGTATAAATTATAGCATCGAGCAAACATATCAGTACTATCAGCATAAGGCATCTTTGGATCAAGCTTCTTATAAAACTGGAAACTCCGGGGTATATTAGCAAGGACAAAGCCGCATATACTCATTACGAGTGAAAAAAATACAGGGTCAGTTCTTTCCCTGGATTCCTGGAGGTCTTTCACAAATGAAGGTCGATGGAGGATAGGAGTCAATGGATACAGGAGGTTCAGATATACCCTCATAATTTCATTAAAGACTATTCGGGAACACAACATATCAGTGGAATATGCGTTTTCAGCTGTTATACTTTTGCCATTCTCTTTCACGATTCTTTTTTGCCCTATACTATCACCTTTGAAAGAGTTTTTACTAATTAACGCTGAGGCCTCAATAGTGGTATTGCAGCTAGTCTTTTCAGGCGCCGAGGGCAATGGCACAGGGATCCCTGATATGGCAGATTTTCGCTTCTTACCTGGGCCTCTACCCCTCCGATTAACAAAAATACATTCTACTCCACGACTTACACATGCTTTGCATTCATTTCCTATCAGAACACATCTTGCTTTTCTCTTGCGGCATGCTAAGCATGCCACTTTATATCGGGGGTCGTCATGAAGTACGGTCATATTGGTCTATTGTGTTATACCTCCACTACTACTATCATAATAATACCGAAGCCTCTATGTATTTGCGCATGTACAGGAGCGGACGAATTTATATGAAAAATGGGTCCGGTCGACATGCAAAAGATAAGGTCGCAATATATTCGTATACTACGGTACCGGTATACCATATCATGCATGCATTACCATGGCCGGTCATGGGGTAACGTTATCTAGCGCACACGCATGCATACACGCCTGAGACGTAACCGATCAAGACTTTCACGGTTATTATTGGCCCCCTCTTTCCCTCCCTTGCATCTGTAGCTATAGGCGCAACATTTAGCTGCGATACATTTATATACGGCCAGTCACACTTTTACCACCACCACAATCATCATCATATGGTAGGTTAACTAGCTTGCCGTTACAAAAAATAGCTCCGGGAGTTCTGCTAAACTCTATTTTGGCGCGCGTATATATTAGCTTCGATAACGATATCGATATCGATAGCAGGAGATAAGAGATAACTTCAGTTTATTAGTTATATTAAGCTTAGATCTGTATATACGCGCCTCGCGACTATAGTACATCTACCGTCACACGATAACGTACGTTATACGCGCGGTAGTGTGTAGTCTTAACATATTAATAAGGCACCACAGCCGGTCTTATCGCTACATGATCGCCTATTTTATTACCGTGGCCACACATGCATGTATGCATGTTAGAACATGTACATGTACATACGGATCCCGATGTCCCCGCTTTCGAATATCGAAACTGATCATGAGCTCAAATAAATAGCTCCGAAGCAATAAGTAAATACCTCCGAAGCTCCTATTCTGGCTATTAAAGCTTCCCGGCTAGTTATGGATCAATATGTTGGTAAAGATAGAATATTGTATATATAAGACAGAGCATACCCTCTGGATCTAACCCTCTTGGAGACAATACACAGACTTGTGAAAACATCACTATGGCGTTGAAACCACAGAATGGAGACAACGTTGCAGTTGGAGTTGACTCGGTTGAGGATGACAAACTTGGTAGCTTAGAAAACAGCCCTATAAGTTGCAGCTTGGAGGATATCCTCAAAACCGATAAACCCAATACGTTTGGTAGAGGCATGCTACTGCTCTACTTGATATGCTTCCCCGTATATTTTTGTTCATCTATGAATGGTTATGATGGAAGTTTGATGTCCAGTATTTATGTTATGCCTAAATTTGCTGAGTACTATGGCGAAATGACTTCAAGTAGAGTGGGATTAATGTTCGCCATATATGCCCTTGGGAGCACTCTCGGCTCGTTCTTAGTATGGATATGTGATTACCTTGGCAGAAAACGAGCTATTCAAATTGGCTGTGTCGGCATAATTGTAGGTACCATAATAACTTCTACTGCAAAAACTTTGTCGACGGTCATTGGGGGCCGCTTCTTAATGGCTTTATTCATTGTTGTTGCTAATACTGGCGCAGGAGTCTACCTTGTGGAAGTTGCTCCGCCCCACCTAAGAGGACGTGTAGCTGGATTCTACAATACTATGTGGTCAATTGGTTCCATCATAGCTAGTTTTACGGCTTATGGCTGTAATTTACATCATTCTGAAAGCCTTTTATCATTTCGTTTGCCATTATGGCTTCAAATGCTTCTCCCTGGTATTGTTTTAGTGGCAACTGTTTTTCACCCAGAGTCCCCGAGATTTCTAGTATCTGCAGGCAAGATTGACAAGGCTCGAGAATTTTTGGTAAAATATCATGCCAATGGTGACTCTTCTCATCCTCTGGTTGAATTTGAGCTTGCGGAAATGATAGCTAGCTCAGAAGAGACTTCACTAACCAATTGGAAGTTATTCTTAAACCCATGGCCGCTAGTAAGCTCTCGAGCTAACCGTCGACGAACTTTCATTCTAGTTTCCTTTGCATGGTTTGGCCAATTCTCCGGTAATAATGTCTCAAGCTATTATTTCCCTACAATGTTATCAGCTGTTGGTATTGAATCTGAGAACATGAGGATTCTGATGAACGGCATTTATTCTATAGTGGCTTGGATTTCTTCTATTTTAATGGCTATGATCCATGACTACTTTGGTCGACGAAAGATGTTCTTGACCTCGGTTTTCAGTATGTCTATTGCTATGGCTATAATTGCTGGTACTACAGCAGAATATGAACATTCCGGCAATAAAACCTCTTCCAATGTTTCCATCGCTTTTATTTTTATCTTTTCTGTGCTTTACAATATCGGATTTATTGTACAGCCTCTTTATCCGGGTGAAATTACACCTACTGATTTAAGGGCTAAGGCATATATGATTTCACAGGTGTTTTCAGGCGTTGCAGGATTTGTCAACCAATATGCTGCCCCAGTTGCCATGCAAAACATTAAATACTGGTTTTATGTGTTTTATGTTTTTTGGGACATTATTGAAGGCATTGTTATATACTTCTTTTATGTGGAAACTGTGGGACATACAATTGAAGAGATTCAGGTTATATTTGAATCTGAAAATCCCGTTAAAGCGAGTTTAAAGCCAATTTTGGGTCGTGATGTTTTAGAGACAACTGTCTAGTAAAAACCTAACAAAGCCAAAAGCTATTTAGGCTAAAACATCTAAATAGATATGATCAATTTTGAATTATATATATGCATGTATATATATAGTATATCGCCGGTATATGAGAATATTATTCCTTTTTTTTGTTGACTTGACAGTTATATTTCTTAACTAAGATACCTTAGCTTGTGTATGGTATTCTAGAAGTACCGGGCAGTAGTACAGACTATGGCTTGCATGTATTATAACAACATTTTTACCAAAAGGAATCATACTTGAAACCTAATTACTAGTATTATTGCGCTATTTGGTTTATATTCTGTTATTCACTTATTACATAGGCGTATACATATATCGTAAATGCCGGCCCTATCCGATATCAAATCTACTGTTATTCAAATTATACAAATCGGTCATAATGCATTTTTCAAGTACAATATAACTCATTTCAGAACTCGGCTCCTTCTGAGTCCAGAATACGCCGCATAGCTTCAGCGTAAGATTCCGTTTCGCCAGAAGAGCTTGATACCTGGTTATAGTTTGCAGAGTTAGATTGCCAAAGCATAATTCCCCCAAAATTTTCGTCTGGATAAATTTGTTTTACTGTTGATGCAACATCACTAGGACTAGTATAGCCATCAGATGCTGAAAGAAGTGAAGCTGGAAGACCAAGGTAAAGCTTGGTATCGACGACAGGATCTGGTATAGAATTGATAAGATCAGTCCAATTATTCCAATTGAAAGATCCATCAATGTAGCATGGGTTACCATAAAATTGAACCATTGCAAAATCAACTTGCCCTGACATTAAGCCCTGGTAACTGCTAGCATCGGGAAGTTTACACATTGGTGGCATGGAAATATATTTTTCGGACCCGTTATAAAGTTCACGCAATCGGGTGAAAAGAGCTGGATACCCATTACCCTTCCCATTTTCTATGTCAAAGTCAAAACCATCCACTACAGCATCATCAAAAGGACGAGTATCTGAAGTCCCACCTCCAAATAGATTCCATAAATTGTCTGCAAATTCAGTGGCTTCAGTATCATTGACAAATCCGTACTGGTCAGTGAATATATATCCAGCTCCACCGCCACAAGAAAGCATGACCTTTTTGCCCATATCCTGGCACGCTTTGATGTCTTCGCCAATCCATGAACAGTGGTTAAGAGTTGATCCTTCAAATGTGGTTGTACAATTATCAATTAATAATTCAGGAGAGCCGCCAGTTCCCCATTTATCCAAAAATGAAATTATAAAAATATCCGCGACGCTTTGATTGCAATAATAAGACAGTCTCTGCTCAGCTACTGGAGTATAAGATGGAATGATAGTGGATCCAGTACCCCAGTATTCAATCAAGTTGTTCTTACTTGAGAGACTAAATGCCAAAGTTCCCCCTAAAAGATAGATAAACGCTGCTAGTTTCGCCAATGTACACATTTCTTTTGACGTTTTACCTACTCTTCGCTTTTTTAGTTTTATGAGTTCAAGAGTGAGCAGAACTTGGTCTTAAATCATTTCTAGGGACTTTGCTTTAACGCGTATAGCTTCATTACTACATCTGATTCTTTACTTTACCAAGGAAACAGTTTTTGTCGGACTCAAAATACCGCCGTCCCGCAGCTTACTCTTAGCAGTTTGATTCATGTCAGCTAGGTTTCAGTGCATAGTGCAGGCAAGAATTTAAAGAATACCGTGGCCACGAGCAGTTAACCGATGTAACAGTCGACCCAAAAAAAAATAAAAATAAAAGAAAAAAAAATCATTTTTAGCGATAAAATCTTATATTTACGCATGCATGATGGAAACAGTTGGTGCATATAAGCCCGTAGAGGCTACAGCACAAATGTTACCATGAATTCGAACATTCTGCTTTTAGTTCGACTCTTCAAGGCTTTTTGTTATGTTGGACCTATCGATCTGTTCGAACCAAGGCCACTTTTCCTTCAGATTATCAGAATGTAATTCCGGATATTTTTCTTTGATAACCTTCTTTATTTCAGCGTAGTAAATCATATGAGCATCACCACTAAAATGTAGCCCATCGTACAGTAAATGTCTTATCTTATCTTCTCCATTCGCACCCAATTGGCCGGGAATGGGTTTCCCTTCATGCCATCCCACTGATTTTGCAAGAAGATACCATAGGCCAATGAATCCAGTGTCCAACTCTTTGGCCACTTCTGCCGCTGCATCACAATAGAGACGTTGGTTAGCGGTGGTTCTGCCTGGTTCGTTGGGGTTATACTCATCAAATAGGCCCGGCCCCACAATGATCACCTTAATACCTGCCTTCTGCGCTCTTTTCGTAATATCTCGCAGATTTTCTTTGTATCTTTCAACTGGCACATGTTGCACTTGCCAAGTGTTACTGTCGTTGGTACCAAAAAAGAGAATCATCAATTTGACTTTGCCGACTCCAGAATTAGCGTCCTCCAAAATAGGATCAAAGATCACGTTAGCCTCATCACTATTGTATCCAATAAATCCACGGCCAACCACGTCAAATTTACGCTGATAATCCATAGTCAAGCCCGTTTGTGCTGAAAAAAAATTCCCCTGTGGTGCATGCCAGATATGAGTTATAGAATCCCCAAACAAGAGAATCTTGGGCAAATGATAATCAATCATGACGACAACTATTTAATACTGAAAAAAGAATAGGACAATAGGAACCTTCCTCACTTGTAAATAGAAGATATAGCTTTATAGCACTGGAGATTTCATGCTGTGACCATTAAATAGAGCTAGCAGCTAGCTAGCAGTACATGTACAATGCGTTTTCAATTTTATCGGAATCGCAGTCCGGCGTATTGAATTCCTTAATACTACCGCATTTGAGTATTACGCATTTATACTGCCTACATACATGTAACGTAACGTCAACGCGTATACGGTAAACCTGAAATATTAAAATCAATATAACCCCGCATATGCATACACGTAAAATTTAATACCGAAAATGGGGGCGGCACAAAACGGGGAAAAGGTATAAGCTTATAGTTACATTTGCAAAACATGCCTATATAATATGTTAATGCATATGGCTCTACTCGATCAATTAATATGTTACTCAACACTGCAATTGTAACTAGAGAGGTCGGCACGGTCGGATCATCCGCGATCCGCCTAACAAAATTGAAAAAATTGGCCCGTTCGCAGAATTCATGGGAGTGATTCGGCGAATCGTTTTGCTCAAATCGCCTTCAATTCATAAACTAACAGCATCAATCGAAAGCTCTTGATCTCTAGATGCCATTTCCGTAGAGAACTAGGGTCTAACTTGTTGTTTCGACCGTTAAGCATGGTTTGGAGCATTGTCTATATGCCATCTCTACGATTTATAGTGCGATCGAGCGATCGAAATCGATTTGCACCACCAAACTTTAAATTTTATAGTGCGATTGAACAGGCCTGCAGGAATTCAAATTATTGATGCTCAACTACAGATATTAAATTCCTGTTTTCTCCATATATTTGTATGATAACCACTAATTTAACTGTCAGTTTTAAAATCTTTGGATATTTTATGTACTGTAAACACTATTTGGCTTAAATGTTTATTCAGAAAAACAGCAGATGACCGTCTGATGACGTCATGCAAAACTAAAAGTTACCCAGAGCCTCGACTTAGTATGTATGATCTCAAAGTTGGAATCTGTAAAATGCCTAAATTTTACAAAATAATTTGTCAAAATTCAACGAGTAATGTAGAAAAACGTGCCCAAATGACATCTCCTAAGAATAAAACCAAGGATGATTGAAAAATAGCATATTTTCTATGTAATTACAGAATTTCAGCAAATTCTGACGGTTAGTTTGGTAGAGGTTTACAGGTATAATTTTACCAAAAATATAGCAATAATTGCTATGGCAACTACATCATTAATGATTACTATGAGAAACGTCATTGTACGATTATTAGTCGAATAAGTCTATGGCAATTTAGCATGCAAAAATGAAAAATCAAGCTATAGTGAGTAATAGTATTAAAGAAACCCTCGGCTTATTATATATAGAGGCCCAAAAAGACCCATGCGAACCTTAAAATTTTTAAATATTTTTAAACCTCTTTCTCTAGTCCTGTAATAGTCCTCATCATCTGTAAAGCTCTCAAATGAAAATTTATATAACAACTTAATAAAGATACTATATATACACTGTAGAAAATAGAGGAGTCAAATGGTAGCGGCTCTGGTAATATCGGTCTTTGACATCAAAATTTTGATCTACGCACGTGCACACCATAAGATGATAATCACCATGGCAACTGTTATCATTGAAATTTATTTTTGTAGATATTTCCAGTTAAACCGCCCTCAATGAATGTTAGCTCGCTGGCATTTCAGGAACAAGATTACATGAAAACTTTCAGAGTGAAATTCAGACTATAGATCCTAAACCATAGCAAACTGCCCTTTCAAAGCAACTAAATATTAGTTAAGCATTGCTAATCCAAGCGGAAATAATTGATGAAAATGCCAGAGAGTTATATATATACAATCTGTACTTGTTACATGCTCATTCATAATCACCTATTATAAAGCCACTAACACGTTAGACAACAAACATAATACAGAAAAAAAAAATAGCCCTGCACTTACTTCCTATTTGAATGCCTCGAGAAATAGTCAAAATCAACACTGACGGCCGTACCTAGCATTACTGCCCTCTGATCCAACGTTAATGGCCCAGAAACATTAGGATAGTAGTCCTCAAGTTCCTGGAATGCCGAAGGATCCATTCTCAACATGTACACGCCTGTATCTGTGAACAATTCCCTGCCTAAACCTACCCAATTTCTATCAACAGACCCTATAACATCACCTTGCTCGTTACAAATAGGAAAAGTGAAAGATAAAAATGGGGCGTCTACTCGTCCAAACTGGTTATATTCATCCTGCCTAGAAAAATTAGATCACATTTTGTGCCACCCACTACTAATACTTACCCACTGGTTAAGAACAAATTGTATCTCCTTCTCCAAGGATGCCACTCTTGTTTTGTCTCGCCTATGACAATATCATTATCGTGATGATGCTGCGGCGGCAATATTGCCTTTATATGTGAATTTATAAATGAAAATGGCCTTTGAATCGTTAATACATGCGTTCCATGTCTATCATAAACGCCCACTTTGAATGGCCGGTGTAGCCGATATATTTGACGTAAAATGGCCTTGGTTATCCCAAAATCTTCCTCTTCCATATACCCTAAATGGTTACCTAAGGCGTCCATAATAGCATACCGGTTAGCTTGTTCGAATCCTAAGAAGACATTCATCAGTTCCAACCTTCGCTCCATTACCAACATTGGCTGAGATAAAATGTCAACAACAGCGTCAGATGCTTGAAGAATTCCTCCGGGATTATCAATACTAGTCCCATAACCTGGATAAGTACTGTTAGCATTATATTGTTGCTCATTGCCCTTTGCGTATTTCCGAGATCCATTATAGCTGTCTGAAGGGAACCTATCCCTTGGAGGCAAAGGTGAGTAGTGACGAATACAGCCAATAAAGGACGATGCTTTTATTCGTCTTACTCCTAGCAAAGGAGCTCTGTGTAATGTCTTTAGCATTTTCTCTACCATAAACAGTTATCAATGGAAACAGTTATTAATATCAATAGTTTTCAATTGTAGGCTGCCGATCATACGTAAAAGTACTCCTAGGCCGACATGCACATGTACACCAATTGCAGTTGCAGTTAAATACGTTATACAGCTGTAAGCTTGAATTCAGCAGCCAGCCTGCTACTAATCAGTATTAAGCTCAAGTCTGGAGAAAAGGGCCCGGGAAGCTTCAGTCTGAATTCGAAGTACTTCCAGTACTTGCAGTTAACGTTGTGAGACAGATTCAGAATCTCAAAACTGTACGTACGTGCGTACAGCTAGCTCTACCATGTTATCCATAGACTAGGCTAATAACATTAAAGTTACCTGACAGCGTCGCAGCGAGAGGTGCCGTACGTACGTTGTACCGGCCGATGTAATTCGAATTTTCAAAGTTAACTCGATTATCATAGCTATAGCTATAGCTATAGCTATAACGTTAACAGCGCTGTATGCGGTAGTATATGTTATACACCGACAGCTAAATTTTCAAATCAGAACTTTGAATTTGAAACACCATGATTATTAGAACTTCTCGGATACTGGCGAGAAGAGGTGGTTTAGCATCATCTCGGTGCATTCATACCGTACCTAAATTGGTCAGACAGGATTTTTACGAAGAAAATGGAATACCAGGATTATATAGTGCCGAAGGGTTCAAAACAGTATGGACAGATAGCCAAAAGGGACTTTTATCCAAGCTTTCACAATTAGTAGTAGATACTTCGAATGAGACACGACACCCATTTCATATCCTGTTGAGTACTGCACGGAAATCAGACAAGCAGCATATTTTCAATTACGCATCACAGGCATATAACAACCATCTTTTCTTAGAGTCGTTAACTTCGCCGGAGCAAAATGAAACTCGACCTAGTGCACACTTAGAGGAATTAATAAAACGAGATTTTGGTGGCATAGAAGGACTGAAAAATGCATTTCTATCTCATGCTAATAAAGTCTATGGCAATGGATGGGTCTTTCTTGTGGAAGAAGAGGATAAGAAGTTAGTTGTTAAGCATCGACATCTTGCCGGTACTCCTTTCAAGGTTAGAACAAGTAATGATGATTCTAGTGACTTGGCTCCACATGAAGAGTCATTCGATAACTTGTTTGAAAAACGGATAGCCGAGGAACTTAAACCAAATGTGGAAGAAGAAACTGGATTGGGAAGACAAGAAGCCATTGTTACAATCCCATTACTCGCTCTTAACCTATGGCAACATGCTTACCTTCCTGATTATTCTGTTGATGGTAGAGAAAAGTATTTTGAAGCGTGGTGGAAATCAATTGACTGGAACGTTGTCAACTCTAGAGTGTTTAAACTGTAAATAATAATTCTTTTAGACCATTGTAAATATGACCAATGTCAATCGTCAATAACTTTTACGGGTGAGTAATTTTGTATATCCAAATTCGTTCTAGATGCAATTAGGGCAAGAAAATCAGATAAAAGTGTGATACGATCTTTCAATTCCATGATACTATTCTCAGTCTCTTCAATCTCCTGGAGTATATTAGTATTCTCAATATGTTTATAATATTCTTCAGCACGACTGTCTTGTATGGCCGTTATAGCATCTGACTTTTCTCGGATTGACTGTAATAATTTGGAATGTAATTGTTCATAATTTGAAATATTTTCTCTTGAGGTTTGAAGTCTTTGTTCAATAGCCTCTTTTAAAAACAATAATTGTACAAGACGCCTGTATGTTAGGAAATTTCTTAAGCAGAAAGTGTGGAAAATACTTACTCTTCAAAGGGGGTAGGATTGGCCTTATTTTCAAGAGATTTCTTATACCTCTCCACTATATTCCTAAAAGGTTAATAAAACGTACTCGAACACGAAGCCTCCATACATACTTTAAGAGAGACTCAAATTTGTCCGTGTCAGGAATAGGTTTAATTTCCTTTGAATAGATATCATCATCATCATCATCATCTACTGCATTCAAAGTGTTCCTTATTGCGGTCAAGAACTCTCTGGTCTCTTCAATTGCCTTTAAAAGATCAGATTCTTTATCCAAAAGTGGAATGGAATGCACTGGCCGTATTTCAGGAACAGTTCGTAAATGCTTATAGATACTCAAAGTAGAACTTCTCGATATCCTTGAGATCTGATCCAAGCTCATGATCTTGCCCCCACTCGACTATCCAAAAAGGAAGTACATTTAAAATTTGCAAAGAAGCACTAATAGCACTAAAATAGACTTATACAATTGATTAATCACAGATTGAGCAACGGCCTTAAGGATTGCACCAAAAACAGCTGACAATGATATTCAGCTTTGACACGCAAATAGACTAATTTCACTGGCAAGCTTTTATGATGAGCCTATATTCAAGTACCCTGGTACTTGTCTGTCTAGTTACAACCGATAAGTGATTTCGTATTATAATAACCCGAGAGTTCTTACAGGACGTCCATAATATAACCCAAGACCTATATAGGGTAATATTAGTATGGTACTTGTCTGTCTAGTTACAACCGATAAGTGATTTCGTATTATAATAACCCGAGAGTTCTTACAGGACGTCCATAATATAACCCAAGACCTATATAGGGTAATATTAGTATGGTACTTGTCTGTCTAGTTACAACCGATAAGTGATTTCGTATTATAATAACCCGAGAGTTCTTACAGGACGTCCATAATATAACCCAAGACCTATATAGGGTAATATTAGTATCTCCCGGGCCCCCCATATATGCGCATGGCGTATATTAACCGGTGGTACCAGTTAGTTATATATATGCCTGTACGTATAGTCATTTATGCGTAATGTTAACACGCGTGCACTCGTACGTACGACATGATAACGTGGATTAGGGTACGTACGTACCGCTTATAGCGATTTCTATCGATCGATAGATCGGACTACCAAAGCTTTGTAGACTACGCGTACATACTCGGAGCTCCATATTGCAATTAACCAGTACTGTATAGGCTTATAAAGCTTTTTAGACAATTAGGTATTCTGTGATACCCATTGACCACGAACAATTAGATCTCGGGGCCAGCAAAGTGAAATTGTATTTGGGTACAATCACGGTGATGACGACGGGAGCAAATTTTCAGTGATGGCCGAGGGTTTAAACTTGGATGGCGGATTTAAGTTTCCACAAATATACGAGTTTCCTCCATTTTTCACGAGACAAGTTAATGAACAGACTTGGCAGGCCCAACTACGGCACTGGGATTCATTGGTACTGGCATATTGCAAGCATTATAAAATATTTCGGTTGGATCTGAATCGGGTGGAAGAGTACGATGCTGATGATGATCAAACAAAGCCCAATTCCAAGGCTGTTGAATTGTTTAGAAACAAGAAAATCAACCGAGCACTCAAAGTAGAGACCGTTCGTGCGATATTCGAGTACATGGTTGCTCAGAAACATGCCGAATGGGTCTCCGAGGGAAATTTGAAAAGTGGGTCGGAGATTCTCGTGTTTTACCGCAAACCAGAGGAATGGGCTACTTTGATTCATGACTGGATAGATTCTACAGGCCAGAACGGCACTGTTCTGACCTTATTCGAGCTGACTGAAGCCGACGAGGTTGCCTCGCAAGAGTTTTATCAGCTGGACCCCTTAATTCTGCGCAAAGCAATTGCAATACTGGTCCAGCGAGAACAGGCAGTGCTCATGAAGGGCTCAGACAGCAAGGAAATAGCTGGTGTCAAAATGCTGTGACCTTGAATAAGTCTACTGAGACATTTGTACGGGTCCAGCAGGCATGTAAACTATGAAAAGTATAATATTAATGTCGATAGACATATCCCATAGCATCAACATCACTCATAAAAAGAATACATGAATAGATCTGAACATAACTACTATTTATTCTGATAACTACTACCTTATAATTCCAGCCTATTATAATAGTATAACAACCTGGTGCGCATGCTGCGATTGTTATATAGCTATATGCGCCATATGCTAGGCCTATATATTCTAGAATGCATGGATATATGGATATATCGAGCTTTCCGTTAGGCCTCCATCGATCAAAGCTTTAGAGCCTTTATGCGGCAGCGCATGCTGACATTTGGAGCCAAATAATTGGCGATCGAGTCAATCCCTGCAAAGCTGGTTCCGTGTTTTCCCTGGACCCACCGGATTCCTCCCAACCACCTAAAAAATGCATTAACAGCTATAGCGTACCTACCATCTCTACACAAAACAGTTGTGGTGACCACCATTTGGTATAACCTTTTTTTCCTCAAACGCTTTGGACACAAATTTTTAAAGGCCAGCCAAACAGACTCTGGCACTTCCTCATCCCCCAGTCAAACTCACTTGCAAAGGGCATTCTGTGTTTCCCTCCGGCGCCTCCTCCACCCGTCAGCGCTTGCTTCTCGGCCTCGGCCTCTGTCCTCGCTCCAACATATGGTAGCTAGCACCCCGTGGCCCTGATCTGACGACGTCCACTACTTCTTTTTCTTTTTCTATTTTTTTTTTTTACCCTGTTTTTTGTCTTTCTTTCTTGAAGAACTCTCTTTTATCTTTTGCCATTTTTGGGATATCTTGCCAGAGGAGTCGCTAAGCACCTCTGGGATTACGGCTGTTTCTTGCTTTTTGGCTTCGCTCCCTTCTCCCGCTCTCTCATAGTCCTCGCGTGCGCGCAAAACGTCCGGGGGAGCGGTGAACTTCCAAACCAGGGTATTTTCCTACTGAAAACTCTCACAACATTCAAGTGTGTGAACAAGGCAATCCTACGGTCTCGAAGGGCATCATAAACCACCAGTTTTGTGTAATGCCTGAATCACAGCTAAGTGTTTCTCCGCCTCGGGGTTCCAAGGAAACTATGGTTTCTGGTCCACCAGCCGCTTCTTCCAAGGCCTCTCTTCCAGTTGACGGTCTGGGAAAACCCCGTAGAGCCTCAGCTTCTGGAGCAGCGCCGCTACTATCGCTGGGGATTCCGTCGAGGGGCCCTTCTCCGGCCAGCGATAGTCCGAATAGCGGAATTACGATGATCAGCACATCTTTGCCCGAAGGTAAAGATACTATGAAGGCCCATGCGACCAGAGAAAAGAAGGACATTCCAAGGATACGAACTACTAGCAATGCCAATACCAATTCTACGGATCATTCAAGTAGTGGTGGGTTTATGAATCATAATAATAGTAATAATAATAATACCGTGGTTTCTTCATCGCCGGCTTTAACAAGTGGTGGTAGTTACAAGTCACCACATATTAACCCCACAAGTTTTGTCGATGTGGTAAATGATCCTAGTATTAGTGCCGATCATTCACAAAACAAATTAATTTCCCCACAATCCCTAGAAATGGGCGGTGAGTCGCCCGCAGTTGTCGAGAATAATGACACTAGGGTGGATGGTCAAAATGGATCGGATTTGATCAACTCGGTGCAATATGACGGCTCTGATGAATTGGCCAAACCTAAACGGAATACCAATCTGGATGAAATTTCTAATGCCGTTGATGCGAAAAATGATGAGGATTTCAAAAAGTCAACATTTTCATTAAAAAGAACACAATCCATGGGTGTTTTTGACCATTATATCCGACCATATGAGGAATTGGTGGGAACAGTGGAAGATTATCCTCATTTGAATGAATCTGATGCAAATTTCACAAAGGCTACAAGACAAGATCAACCACAACCAAATTCTCAACAATCGCCACCAATTTATCAATCCAAACCTCCAGTGGCAACCAACAGTGATGATAATAGTAACACATTGGTATCATCTCTGATGTCAGTTTCAACGGCATCACCAAGAGGGTCTGATGATGAAGGTTATGATTCCGATTCAACTGGTTCTTCAATGTCCGGGACACCGGATATTATAGCTCCAAGTGATGATAGTGTTATTCAACCAGTAATTTCTCAGCATGTGGATTACTTATCTCATGATTGGAATGAAAGTGATATTTCCAAGTCTTGGAAGTACATTGTTTTAAGAAGAAAAGATGTGGCCAATGCTGCTCGTTTGGAAAATGCATCTTGGAGAAGTTGGGCTAAGGCTAGATATCATTTGAAAACTGTTACACCAGAAAGTGTGAATTGGTTGAAGGATTCCGATGTTACTTGGTTATATGGTCCGTTATATTCTGGCCCAAGGCATTCCATGTCAGCAATGTTTGATGACGAAGAATCACCTTCAGATTCTACATCTGAAAATAACAATAATAATTCTAACAAAACCAATGATAATAAGCAAAACCAAACTGTACCATCGACCAAACCTATTTTGAAAAAGAAGACTGCAGCAGAATTAATGCTTTTTTCAAGACCTCCCATGTATGCACATAATAGTTATGGAGGACCTAGTACTGGAATTCATCATCATCGAAGAAGATCTGGGTTAGAAGAAGATGGAGTAGCTGATAATGATGGTGATGGCGATACTGAAGATGGTTATTATATTCGTCAACATAATTATCGGTCTCGTTTGCATAAAGATGGCGGTGGAATGGGTGCGGTTTCTGATAGCATCAACAGACAATATGTTTCTATGAGTCCAAGATCCAATGGTACTCCTCTTGTCGGCGCTTCGTCCTACCAAACAAGCACAGCAGCTTCAAGTTCTGCAGCATCTTTAGCTTCTGTGCCTATGGAAGTCATCTCGGGTAGGAATGCTCGACATGTCCATTTTAATGATAGAGTGGATCAATGTATAGCTATCGAGTATGAAGAATCTGAAGACGAAGGTGAAGAAGGGGAAGAAGGTGAAGAACAAGTGGATGAAGGGGGATATGGCAATGATGAAAGTGGATCTGATTCTGATAGTTCCGATTCTGAGGATGAAGAAGGTGGATTATTTTTAATGGTTAGATCACCATCTAGTGTTTCTTTGAAATCTGTTACTGGGAAAAATAATCGTGAATTCAGATCAATTGCTCCTATCCCTGCTACTAAATTGAGATATACCTTGGATAATGATGAAAGTGAAGAACGAGAAAAGGAAGCATTCAATTCAGTAGCATATGCAATGAGCCACAATACTACTAATCGTCGTTCCAATTATCGAACTTATGATTATAATAGTGTTTATACATCACCGGGCTCAACTCCTGTTCATTCTCCTCAGGGATCAGTTCAAGCTAGTTTGGATGCTATGATGTTGGATAACGTGGCTAATTCCTCTGTTGCTCCTACCGGTTCAGATAGAAGTTCTTCAGCTACTCCACCTCAACCAAATACTGAAAGTGTTCTTGGCTATGTTAATAGTAGCACTTCTGTATCAGCTTCAAGTTCATTGCGTGAGCAAGAACCAAGGCCTATACCTATAAGCGATTCGTTTGGTAGCTCGGAATTTGTTGAAGATACTTCCGCTCCAGAATCAATCAATGAACGAAGTGATAATGAAGAAATTCAATACGTTGAATCTACAGATAGTGATAAAGAAGTATTGGGACCACCACAATCTGCAAGGAAAAGTCTTGAAAACTTACAACTGGCAAATGCTTCTACGCAAACAAGTTACGACGAAACCAGCAGTTCAACAAATCCAAGTCCTCCTCGGGTAACAAAGTTGGTTGATTCCAAAAAGTCAAATTCATCTGGATCGCATTCCAGATTACGATTATTTGCACATTCTCTATTCCGCGGTGGAAAGAAAAGCTGAATATATTTATTATTCCCTTGAATTACTCACAAACAAAGATCTTCTCGTGGGTATTTTGTCAATATATATATTATAACTAATTGTCAATAATAACTATTTATATCTCTCAAATTGCTCACTAAATCTCTTAAAAATTGAGTATAGTACTAGTACTCCCCGATATCCCCGGGTCCCCCTATATCCCTATATGGGATCATGATATCGAAATCGATCTATAACTGTTACTAATGCCGATCGATCTTTAGTTAAATTTAAGCGCGCTAGGACGTCGACTAACGTTTACGGCCAGCTGGCAGCGCATTTATATCTACCGAAGACTGTTTACTACAACGAAACACTAAAGGAGATATACCTCGAGTGATGGAGACATCTCACGACAAACTCAGGGGCAAATCCCATGGAGGGTTGAATGACAATGGGATGATGGCACCTTTACCAGAGGTATCTCCAATTGAATCTTCTTCGGGGTCATCTTTTACTCCAGGAAGGCCAATGTCTCCTCCAGGGACATTGCCAACATCTTCATTTAACAGCAATGCATCACATCATAGAACACATAGACGGTCAAGTAGTGCTACTAGTAGTATAGGCGGGAACAGTAGTGCTATTACTGGTGGAGCGGGGTCATGGTATGGCGGGGCATATGGGGAAGGGGAAGGAAGCGTTATTTCATCACCAAGCATTTCATCAGTCTCAATAGGACTAAGTAAAGTTGGACAATCTGGTTCAAGTTGTATCTCGAATATAGTCGATGGAGGGTCAACTCATGGATCAGGTGGATCGGGCATATTATCAGTATCAGGTATTTCATCACCAGTGGCTGGGAACAGACGAACCAGCTCAAGTGTCAATGGGTCACCAAATTTACCAATAGCTCCATTTAAGCCACCAACGACTAATGATATTCCTCCAGTAACTTTAGTACCTATAGAAATTGTCAAACGGAAGGATTTTAACAAGTATCTGGCAGACATTACTACGGAATATGATACTTTTTATGGAGCCAGGATCGCATCAAAGGGATACGGGGAAGATAACAATGATGATTTAATGTCAGTAATCTCGCAATCACTTTCGAGCACTATAGATGGTGGGGACCACAGTTATAGGTCAGAATTATCAGCTACACCTGTTCCGGAATCACGGCCATTTAATGACGATGACACCCATATAACCCCATTGAGTGTTATCCCCAAGGTATTTTTTGAGGAAAAATTTGAGCTTGATAATCCGAGGGTTTTTGATACTGTTAGTGAAGAGTCCGACGTTATTAGTAGTACAGAATCAAAGGGTCCCAAACTTGTTGATACAAATGATACTTTTACATCAAGAAAAGTATTGGCAAACAATGCTATATTACAAGAAAAGTTATCATGGTATATTGATACGGTTGAATTGCATTTGATTAATGAAATCTCCAAATCATCTGGTGGATTTTTTTCTGCATTGGATGATTTAAAGGCAGTAAGGGAAAATACAGCAGCTTGCTTAAGACGAATTGCACAATTTCAAGAGGATCTAGAGGTGGTTGATAAAGTAAAAGCATTAACAGGAATAGAGAATTTGAATCTGAAACAACGAAGATGGAATGTTTCTAAACTATGGCAAGCATTAGATCAGGTCTCAATGATACTTTCTAAATCGGATGAAGCTGAACGAGCATTGAATGAAGACAGGGTTGGAGAATCCTTAGATCTAGTTGATGCAGTAGAGTTTTTAGTTAATGGTGATACAAATAATACCATTGTCAAAGCCTGGATAAAAGATTATCATCATGAAATTTGTGATTTACGATCTGTTACCGGACTAGGCGATTTACGTGAAGCGTTATGTACTCTTCGTACAAGAGCAGGCCAAACTTATGAGCGTATATTCACTGATATCTTATTACAAGATCTTAATAGACATTTGGATTCCGTTAGTAAAACTGATTCATTGGATAGGTTAGGTCGATTAATAGAACGAAAGGATAAATCAACTAACCCTATTAACAATTCTTACCTTGATATTGACCCGAAGTTGAGGCAAGAGTTGAAAACAAATGCTGATGGATTATTGAGAGCGAATAACATTCAAGCAGCATTTAAATCATATGATGACTCAGTTGTGAAATTAGCCAAAAATATAGTCAGGAGATGCTTACCAGCTAAGGATTACGATGATAACGTTAGTGTTTCATCTAATATGACATCAAGATCAGCGAATGGTGAAAAGGGGAGAGCATTAGCTTCATCATTACGAGAACTTACACCCGAAGATAACTTGGAAATGATTTCAAGTATATATGCTGGGTTATCTGAACTATTTCGACGAGTATCTATTCAACAGAAGTTGTTATTGGATATTGTATCGACATGTGCTGCTGAAACGAGCAAATCCTCTCTAATTGGATCATTAGATTTTGGTAGACTGGTTGGTAATGTTGTCAATATATCTCAACGAAGGGTTTCAAGTGTACTTAATGCTAGAAGTAATCAAAATTCAAGGCTTAGATTATTAGATTTTCTAAAAGTTTATACTTTGAATCGAATTTTCTTAACTGAATGTGAGGCTATTTGTGGAGAAGTTAATAATGATCTGAGAAATACTGTTGGTCAACAAGTAAAACAATTTGTAAACAATTTCAATGCTGGAAGGGAAGCTGAATTGACGGATATTCTTGAAAGGGATCTTTGGAAAGAAGAAGAAATCACCCCACAATTTCAAAAAACTGTTGATAATATAGTGTTATCCATGAAGGAAGATCCACCCGAGTGGATAAATCTTCAAAAGCAAGCACTTAATGGAAATTCAGATGATCATCAACCATCTGAGAAAACTGATCGGATTTATCCCAAAAATGTATTCGTTGAAAATTCAAGTTTTATTATATCGTCTTCTGGTATTACTGCAGTTAAAGTCATTGAACAATACTTACAAGCTATCACATTGTTACATTTCCAACCTTATGAGATATCAAGTAACCTTGTTGCATTATTGAAAAAGTATAATAGTAAAGTGAATCAACTGGTATTAGGAGCAGGTGCTACTCGTACAGCTGGATTAAAACATATCACTGCAAAAATACTAGCAATTGCATCAAATTCCGTGGGAATAATTGTTGCATTATTACCATTTATTCAAGGAAGTATTAAACGACATGTTGGCAATTCTAATACATCATCTTCAGCATTAAATGAACAAGATTTTGATAGATTAAATCAAGAATTACTGTCACATCAACAAGATATTTATCAAAAGTTTGTGGCATTAATGTCTGATAAGGCTGCTGCTAGTTGTGTGGCTATCCAACGTACAGCATGGAATGAAGATTCACCCCCACCAGCACATAAATATATGGTTGATTTAGTCAAGGGAACAACAGTGTTGATAAAAGTGTTGAAAAATTATTTACCCAAGGAAACATATTTACTGATAATTGGCCAAATCTTTGATATATTCAAAAGAAAATTATTGGAAGAGTATATGAAGGTTACTAAGTTTTATACTGCAAGGGAAAAACGGTCAATGTTACAAGATGTCGAGTATATGAAAGAAAAATTAGGCGATGTTGAAGGAGCTGGTAATGCAGTTCAAGTGATTTGGGAGAATGTAAATTCAATTGAAGCTCCTGAAACTGATAGCGAGCCATTATTTGATGCAACTTTGCATGATCCAGAGCTTGTTAAAAAATCGGTAGATGCTTCTGTACCGTCTGAAGATGAATCCAAGGGATCGAAATCCCCTTCTGTTCCTATTGACGATCCAAAGGTTGATTCAAAGGGTGAACCAAAGGAGGAGCCAAGGGAGGAGCCAAGGGAGGAGCCAAAGGAGGAGTCAAAGGAGGAGCCAAAGGAGGAGCCAAAGGAGGAGTCAAAAGAGAAACCAAAGGAGGAGCCAAAGGAGGAGTCAAAGGAGGAGCCAAAGGAGGAACCAAAGGAGGAACCAAAGGAGGAACCAAAGTCTGAAGAATCCAAATCTGAAACAGCGCATCCTGAAGAACCTAAAGCCGAGGAGGCAGAGACCGAAGCACCAAAAGCTGAAGAAGTAACTCCTGAAGAAAATCATCCGGGAAAATCCAATGATGAACCGGAAGCTGAATCAACCTCTGATGAGCCAAATGTAGAGGAAAACAAAACCGATGACTTATCTTCAAAAGCTCCAGCTGTCGTGGAACCTAAAAATGAGCCACCTGAAGAATCAGTGGAGATACCAAAAAGCGAGGGTCCAGCACCTGAAGAGTCTAAAGGCGAGGAGCCATCTTATCCAACTGAGGAACTAAAAGTCGAAGAACCTAAAGACGAAACAGCGGAGGGACCAAAACCAGAGGAAGTAAAATCCGGGGTAGATACAAAAATAGAGTCTTCTGAGGCACAAGTAGAAGAAACCGATCCAGAGGTCAAAGATTCGGATGAAAACCAATTACAAGATAAAGCCGAAGATGAGCCAGAACAGGGATTGAAGAGCTCAGAACAATCGAAGGCTACTACTAGTCCTAAGAAAAAGCGGAAACCAAAAAAGAAATCCAAAAGGAAATAGATGACCAAGAAGGAACATTCATAAAATATAATAATGCATATTTAATTAATGAATATTCATAATAATAAATAATAATAATAGTAGAGGTACTTGATTGTAGAATACCGCAATATAATAGCCGTTCCCATTTGAGAGGCACAGTTCATATCGTATATATGGCCTCTTATGAAACTGACTTGGCCAATACATATGCTACTTAATGATTAGCCTTATATCAACATGAAGTGTCTAATGCTAAAACAGCACCTGGTCCATTGATATTCAGTAAGCTCCTTTACCTGACTAGTTTCACAATGGCCAGTTAGCCAATTTACTTTTTAAGGCTTTGAGCCATTGTCAGGATTCTTCGAGGCAAAGGCCTCAGCCTTGGCGCCATTTCTATAGTCGAGTAAAGATGTTGCTAACTTTGACGCAGAGCTTTCTTGTTTAACGAACCTTTCATGATGCTGCATCAAGGATGATACAGATTTTTGGATGTTCTCCACAGAATTTAGCAACACACTATACGGATCATCTTTGCCCATTTTCAATACAGTATATATATATTATTATGAGCACCTACCCGGCCCAACGACATGCGACAGGTACCACCAGAGATGGGTATATATTAGCTTGGAAGTCGACGTCAGAAAACGAATTCGAATTAATCCGTAGCTACAGCTGTTCTAGAAATTCCGATCATGATCATGCATATATGATCAAAGTGGCCTAATATTAACGTTAATAGGGCTCTTGATGTTGGAACCAGACTTTAGCGCCAGTAGTAGCCGATAGGCTTTAAACTACTAAAGCTTGAATGACTCGCTAAGATTAATATAATATAGCAAATAAAATTTATTATAAATATGATATGAAATATAAATAAAACCCAGAATTCAGTACAGCTTGTATATGTTGTGTGTAAATATAATAATGGTTGAGTAAATAGATGTTGTAGTTGTTGTTGTAATAAATAATTAGACGCCAGAATATATAGTGTAGTGAACGATCTCACACAATAAGGTAGATGCCAGCAGCTGCCGTCACTTGAGATCTGATCTCGACCCCTGGAACTCGTTATATCAAGCAGTCTTTTCTCAACCACATCTTTAAAACTATGGCGTCTATGGTGATCCTAAGAGGCTTGAAGATTCTAGGTCTACTTATCTATGCGTATTGTAATGAATTATAATGACTAATATCGTTTATATGCGTACAATATAGGACCAGACAAGCTTGTATAATCAGCGGCTGGTTGATGATCTACATTTGAATAACCCGATATGTCCAAGGTAGTATATGTAGGCGCCGATATTAATTGGAGAAAGCGAAACAGCCCCTGGATGTACATATATTATGCATATATGAGGACTTTAGGCTATAGCTACGTCGAAGTAATTAGGTCCGTCATCCCAGGATATTCAAGTTATTTTGAACTTTCATCAGATTTTTCTAGGTGTACGTAGTACGATGGATTCAAAGAGTGTTTTTGAAGCTTTGAAGACACCAAAGGAAGCAGGTAAGTCACACTAGCCCACAGAAGAAACCGCGAAAAAATTTGTAAGATGGTGAACTGTAAGTACTGAATTTGTGAAGAGACTAAAAACAATTAAGCCAAAAATGGATTGATCTAACACGGGTAGAACATGTATAGAAAAGTTGCTTTCTGATGCCAAGTTAACTGCTACTGCTTTGCTAGCTATTAAATATGATATCTTGGAAAATACAGAGGCAGATGTTTCTTACTCTTTGCAATCATTGAGTTATCTCTTGGTACATCATAATTCTGCATGGAGTATTATAGAACGACCGTTACTAGACGCCTTAGTACGGATCGCTAGTACATTTGAAGCTGTCAATGTTCAATGTCCTGCCTTTTCTATTCTTACTACTGTTACACTTGAAGCTTTGAAAAATGATGGTGCTAACAGTTTGGAAATTGAAGGTGCAATCACTAGTAATCCTACTTTTATTGAAGCACTAATGGCTGCTTTATGTTCAGGTAATGTTACAACTGTTACATACTCATTACAGTTAATTTGTGCATTTATTATTGCGTTGGTGTTACCTGATAATAAATCTCCTGAAATATATGCTCTATTAAGACAAGCTGGATTATTTAGAGCTATCAGTTTGGTCATTGATAATCGGGGAGTAACTTCTTCATGTAGACAGAACCTCTATGATTTACAGGAATTATTAAAAGCATGCATTAAGAAAACTAAACAATATGATGATACTGAATGGCAGAGGGGATTAATCCAATCTGCTGATAAGCATTTGGCAGCTTTTATTGGTAGAAATGAAAATGCAGTTTCAACTGATTGGACACGAGCCGGCGTTCCTTCAGATGAAGATCCTGGTGAGATAATAAATGAATCTGCCAAAACTGCTGGATTATTAGATTTCATTGACCTTTTAACCAGTGAATATATCACATTTAAAAAAAGATATCTTGAACAAACTGCATTTGTTGAAGGTAGTACTAGATTCCCACTTTTACACGCTTCTTTAGCAATTACTCAGATAATATATCAAAGTGTTTTTGACATTGATTCATCTACCTTATCAAAATCATTACTAGAAGGTACAGCAGATACTTTAACCCCTGCGCCCTTTATTGGGTCAAGCCAGGCCATATCTTCTTCTTCAGAATCATTTAGCAGTACCAATGGCTCTTCCGGCCAAGGCAGCGGGTCAAATGTGTCATCTTCAGGTGAAACTACCTCATCTGGTAACCAACCAGCTGCTGCTGCCGCTGCTGCTCCTGCAGGTAGTTCTGTTGAGAACATCATCACCAAATTGGATAACTTAAGACCAATGTTCTTTGAATGGAGCTCTTTACATTATAATGGACTGAATAATTTTATGAGAATATGGGTACATTCAAAGGCACAGGTTGAAGATCTGGATAACCTTGTTAAGGTAATGGCAGTTATGTTTGAAACAGTTGCTAAACCTGCTGCTGAATCTACTTCATTTAATGCATTTGAACAAGTTTCAGGTAAAATGGATACTATATCTTACGACGAGATCCGTAATTTACAAATGAAATCTATTGATAATCAAATTTCCCAAAGATGGAGTCCTTATATCGAACAACTCGAAAAGGCTTATCAATTAGAGGCTCAACAATTTGTTCAGGAACAACGTTTAAGATTATTACTTGATGGTGATTGGTTTTTTGTTGATGATCCTACACTCACTAATGCTATTCAACCTCCACCAGGAATGATGGCAGGCTCTAGAAATGGTGGTCGATCTTTAAGCTCAGTGTCTCAACAAAGTCATGCATCAGTTGATACAAATGCTTCTACTTCAAGTAATGGAAGTAATGGTGGTGGTAATTCTAGTGGTAAACGATATTTTATTTGCTTATCACCAAGTCGGAAAACTCTTCAATACAGTCAATTCCCACATCAATTGGAAACCAATCCTACTCCTGAGTTATTAACAAGATCAATCGATCTTTCTTTGGTTTCTAAAATCACTATTACTCCAATTACTCATGCTGTTCCTAGCAATCCTCAAGGATTGAAACGTGTTTCGTTGTCATCTCGTATTAACTATACAAAGATTTCTCTTATTGGTGCTGGCGGTGGGAGAAGAGATGGCGCCACGCTTTCATTTTATTCAGATACTCCAGAAAAGGCAGCATCATGGGGTGATGGCCTTTTAACTCTGAAATCTAAACAATATCAGTCTCCTGATACGAAAAAATACATTGATACATTTGCTGAAGCAATGCTTAAAATGCAAATGTTGAATTTCTCACCTAGTGAGTTAAATACCCCCAAGCCACCACCATTAAAGGACATTATAGCATCTACTGGCACATTAACTGACGATTTTTACTATCAATAGGAAATAGAACAAAAATAAACAACAAAGATGATGTTTGCTAACATGTTATAAATTATTAATATAATTTTTACGATTGCTATTTTCTGCCCTTCTTTTTATGAACTTTTGGTTTATGACGGGCTTTTTGACTTTCTAGTCTATCTTTAGATGTCTTCTTATAAACCTTTGGAGCAGGCTCCGAATCATCCGCTTCTGCTTTTTTCAGTTTCCTTTGTTTCTTTGCATTATCTCGTTTTTCCTTATCAGTTTCATACCATGTTCGTTTAGGTCGAGATTTTATTTCTTCCTCATATTTCAGTAAATTTTCTCCTTTCTTTAGATCACGTTCAGCATTGGCTAATTGTTTTTCCATTCTTTCTTCGTCCAATATTTCCTTAATGGTCTCTTGATGACTTTCTATCTTTTCATGCAATGCTTCAACTTCAGGCCAATCAAGTGTTCGAGAAACCACTTGTTGTTTTTTTGTTGAATTCTTGATTGCTTGTTTTACACTTGATCTTTCATTTGCTGCATCTCCAACTAGTGATATACTTCTACCTTGACGACCAGCTCGAGCAGTTCGACCAACTCTATGCAGATACACATCAAAGTTATTAGGCATGTCATAATTAATGACAACTTCAATTTTAGGGATATCCAACCCACGTGATGCTAAATCAGTACAAATTAAAACAGGGATAGTCAAATTTTTAAATCCAGTAATATTAGCTAACCGTTGTTCTTGACTTAATGCACCATGTAACTCTCCAACTTTAAGACCACCGACTAACCCCATGATAATTCTAAGTTTATGAGCAGAATCTTTAGTAGCTACAAATACAATAACTCTTTGTTGCTTATCCAGTGATTTTAGCAGCGTTATAAGCATTGCAGGCTTCATATTGGTTCTCTTCCTTACTCGAATAAATTCTTGCACTAGCCCAGTAGCAGCTTGTTTAGGTGGATCAATCATGATCCTAACAGGTTTATGTAACGAAAGTTGAATCAAATCCTTAATACTATTGTTCATTGTAGCTGAAAACAACATTGTTTGTCGTTTAGTCGGTATCATTGATAATATTTCCGTGAGTTCTTTCTGGAAACCCTCTTCTAACATTCGATCTGCTTCATCTACTACTAAAATTTCGACACTATCAACATCAAAACTTGGAGAATTTCTAACATGATCAATAAATCTACCAGGAGTAGCAATAACTATATCAGGCCTAGTCTTTAATTCTTGTTCTTGAACTCTTAAATTCAGCCCACCAACAGCAAGGCCAAACCTTAGATCACCCATGAATGCAGATAACTTCTTACCAACGTCACAAACTTGTATAGCCAGTTCTCTTGTTGGGGCCAAAACCACAACTCGAGTACACAGAATTTTCTTAGGCCGGTATAAAAGTCGTTCAAGTATAGGAATTAAATATGCTGCAGTCTTACCTGAACCTGTTACTGCACCAGCTACTATATCCTTACCCATGAGAGCAATGGGGATAACTGAACTTTGAATAGGAGTCGGGGCGGTATATTTCAATGCTGATAGTCCTCTTTGTATTGGCCGTGAAAGATTAAGAGATTCAAACGATTTATGAATAGTACGTGTAGAAGCTTGTGAAGTTTCATCCATATCATAGAAATTAGCAATCTCTTCTTCAGTATCCTTAGGACCTTCTTCTTCAGAATCATCATCACTATCTTCACTGTCTTCACTATCAGAGTCTGATTTCTCATCTTCGTTTTCTTCCTCTGAACCTTCCAAACCAACAAATTCTTGGTCAGCCGCCCCCATTCCAAACCCGTCTAATGCCAATTCATCATTATCACTATCATTATTTTCATCCTCATTTTTGGTCTCTTCATCGTCGACTTCGAATCCTCCCTTACGTCTGATAATCTCGTCAAGGTCCACCGCCTTTGCTTTTACAGTTTCATCTTTTGTACCAACGGTGGCATCAAAATTCCACCCATCAAAGTCATTGGTTTGTTCATACCCGTCAAGGGTAAATGAAAAACTGGGGTCAAGATCTTCAGATTTACTATTAGAGTTCTGATCTGACTTTGATTTCTTCTTGGAACTCTCTTTCTTAGAGACCACTTCTGTTTCAAGTTCGTCTTCATCTAAATCGGGAATACCTTGTTCATTGTCGTCTATCGTCAGAATAAAATCCTGCTTTCTTGCCGGTTTTTTAGCCATCCTTAGATACGGATAGGAACCTCGAAAAAAAAAATTTATCAATGCATTGGTAGTACTATAGCGCTAGCTACTGATCGATATCCATCGATGGTATATGTACGTTATACGCTAACTTAAAAAATATACGTGCGGCGCTTGATGAATACGCTCGATCTGACCTAATCGATATCTACCAGGCTACTACCAGCGCGCGCGCTAAAGTACTTATCATATTATTGCAATTGCAACTGAACGTTAACGAGCCCCAACTATTACTTGATCAGGCGACGTTGAAAGTTGCAATCCAACTGAAATATAGAATTCCTCGGGGAGGGGATGGAATGGATTTGAGGAAGTCGAAAATGTCGTCAACCACGGTGGATTTCCTGGCCCCCATGCGGCTGTTTCGACAAATTGTGTTGATGCAAGTTGGATATTATCTAATTGGTATAGTTTTGATTGCAACCACCTTACTTCTATCTGGGTATGAATTTACTTTACGAATAGTGTTTTCATGGGAGCCTGTTACATTTGGAACTACACTTGGATGGTTACTGGCTGCATTATGGCTACTTGATACGTTTTTTTCAGTGCTGGCAATGACAATAATTGTTGGCCGCAGTAAACTTGCATTAGATTTTACCTTAACCTTACATGGTATTAATTTGGTAGTAGCTTGGCTGGTTGCGGGGAAATTTCCTTTATCTCTGTTGTGGTGGCTAGTTCAAATTACGTCAGTGGTGCTAATGGTCAGTTTGGGTACATGGACTTCGCGGTGGTGGGAATTGAGAAGTACGTTTTTTGATACTAACAGTAGGTATGAATTATTGCCTGTAGCCAATACAGGCCCACCACTAGACTCTAATAATGGTCAAGTATCAACAGCAACGACAGATGGTACAAAAAATAAACAGGGAGTTAATTCTGATAAAGATGATACGAGAACTTCAGGAGAAATAATCTCGCCAATAACGACACGAGAAACCCCTCCTTCACAGCCTAAAGCCACTGAAGCTTTTCAGGTAAACACGAGCAAAGCTTGATAAAGCTAAATGTTTGATTTGCATCTTACAAGGTTCTTTGGAACAATGAGTATATGCGGGTTTCAATTAACAAGCCGACGACGATAACTTTCCTCATGAATAACTGGCGCGGTCTAGAATTGCGCGTTGCTTGGCACCCTCTAAATGGAAACTGAGAAGAGGTAAATGCTGAACGAGGCCCATATTTGTATCATCTGACTATTGTGTTTAGCAGAAGGAACGGTGATTCAGGCAATTATTCAAGGGAATATTATTCGCCATTATGCATGTCTACCCCCTCTTAAATGAAGCCCACTCCTGCATTCGTACTCGTCATTTTGTTGCCCAAAGTACATGTAAGCATTTTCTAGGAATTTGTTTCCTGTGGACATTTTTGGAAGGCCTATATTTGTCCTACGTCTTTGGTGCTGATAACTAATACTCGGCTCAGATTACTCTGAGTGCCTCTTTGGGGGAAAAATCTTCAGAGCAGAAAGGTATTTGGATCTAGACCACCAACTTTGTGTTTTGGCCGTATTAAATGCTACTTATAAAAACCACTACAACGTGGCAATAGCGCCTTGAATTTATCGGCATGAAATACCATTTGGAATATTCAAATGTGGATACAGGGGATACTCTAAATTCGTAGTAAAGTTCTCGTTGATTTCTAAGTTATATGAAGTGCAGGATTCTACCAGAACTAGTTCTGGACACATAAAATACTTATATGAATTTTATTGTCAACGAAATATCATAGCTCCTAGGCTAGTCCAGGCCAAGTTATGTTAGACTTATAATTATACGAGAGCTCTGCGAACTGCAGACTGCCGTGGTAGCTACGTGTATACAATATTAATACTGCCCTTCGGATCCTATCCGCCTTATCGGATAAATTGCATGTAGCCTGATGTATGAAAATTAGCTATAGGCAATTTGGCTCATCTTTGATCAACTAGTCCTAACATAACCTATAACGTTTACGTTTGTTTTAACTTTTATTCACGTAAACATATTTTGATTATAATTATAATAATATATTGATAATATTGTCAAGAACACTTTGTTTCCCACAGCACTCACGATGTCATCCTATTCAAGAGGATCAAGTAGTTCGAGTGCATCCAAACGTGGGTCGTCTGAAAAGAACCAGCAGGTTTTAAAAGTATTATTAAAAGATCCCGGTAATAAATTTTGTGCAGATTGCAAAACAGGAGCTCATCCGCGATGGGCTAGTTGGAACTTGGGTATATTTTTATGT
The DNA here is from genome assembly GCA_030574255.1 of Groenewaldozyma tartarivorans. Lineage (NCBI taxonomy): Eukaryota > Fungi > Ascomycota > Dipodascomycetes > Dipodascales > Trichomonascaceae > Groenewaldozyma > Groenewaldozyma tartarivorans. The sequence continues at coordinate 67,821 of JAJMEQ010000005.1, read as the reverse complement.
ATAAGATGCTCGGGCATACACCGAAGTATGGGGACACACATTAGTCGAGGTAAGCTAGAAATGATTCTGATGTTTATGTTGTTGTATTTTATTCCCGTATTTGCATACTAACTAAGGGGTTTCAGTAAGGTCTATTGACTTGGATACTTGGTCAGATGAACAAACCAGTCAAATGGTTAAATGGGGTAATACACGGGCTAATATCTATTGGGAGGCTAAGTTACCAGAGAATTATGTCCCAGATGACTCGAAAATTGCAAATTTCATTAGAACAAAGTATGATTTGAAAAGATGGGTTAGAGATGGTGGTATTCCTGATCCTTCAACTTTAGGACCAGCTAATCCAGCTGTTAATAATAGTAATAGTAATGCTACTACCTCTACTTCTAATGCGCAAAAAATCTCAACATCTCAGTCAAATGGAAGCAATGATGACTTAACCCCATTATCAGAGGTCCAAAGACGATTGAATCAAAAATCTTCTGCAACAGCAGCGATATCCACTACTGCATCTGCTGGGAAATCTGTGAACAATTCAATTGATTTGTTAAATTTTGATGACAATATAACACCCACCCCGACGTCTACTGCACCAGCACCAGCACCGGCACCGGCACCAGCACCAGCGCCAGCACCTTCAACCAAACCGGCGGCACCAAGCAAGAATGACTCGCTCCTTGGACTAGATTTTTTAAATACTAATACAACCAGTTCAGCTGCTAAATCTACTACAGGGAATGGCGGATCAGTAGGGTCTGGTGCGACTTCGCCAGCATCTTCCAGACCAGATTTGAAGAAATCTATCCTTTCATTATATGCCAGTTCTAATCGGTCGAATTTCGCATCGGTTAGTGCACCGGTCACTGCTAACTCCAGTGGCACTTCTACCCCTCTAGTTGGCGGACTTTATAATACTGGTATCAATAACTCGGTCAATGTTGGAGGGAGAACTTCGTCTGTATCATCAACAGCTTCGTCACCGTTTGACTCATTAACTATGTCTACACAGAACTTATCACTTGGGAATAACGGCTTGGGTTCCCAGACTCAATCGACACAAGTACATTTTTCTGGTAATTTGCCGACAGCTAACAAATCTAGTTATTCATCAGGACTTGATAGCAATGAATGGTCTTCATTTAGCTCTGCTTCACCTGCAGCTACGACTAATTCTAAGCCAACCGCTACGCCTCTGGAAGACGATCTTTTCAAGAATGTATGGAATTAGATGATATTCTCATTTTTGTTTTCGTTCTTAATTTTTGCATATATAATAATTAGGTGATAGCGACAATGTTCGTTAGCCTCCAAAATAAAAGATTTGCCATTATAAATATATTCTATTATTTACATCCAATGGGTGTGATTTCTAGGCCTTGGCTGTTTTCTTTGCCTTCTTCTTTGTAGCAGGCTTCTTTTCTTCTTTAGATGCAGCTTTTTGGGATTTAGACTTTTTGGATTTCGGTTCTTCATCATCATCTAAAGAATAACTGATACCCAACTCAGCTAACTGCGCAAGCTTATTCCTCTTTTTGGATTCATATTTCTTCTGTATGTCTTCCCATTCAGACAATGTGCGTTTTTGCGCACGAGGGTCTTTTCTTTCAGCAGGAATATATTTTTTATTTGCACCTTTCCAAACATCAGGGTGTAATTTATCAGATGGAACAAGCTTGACTTGTAAGATATGACCAAACAAAAGATAATTATCCATAGTATCTGCGACAACTTGTGCCACTTCTTCATCTTCAAATTCAACAAATGCATAGTGTTTAGATTTACCAGTACGTTTATTTCTTGAAACTCTTAATCTAGTAATGGTACCAAATTGACTGAAATATTTCTTCATCTGTTCTTCGAAAAACCCATGAGGGATTCTACCAACATATACAACCCCTTTCTTAACTTTATCGCTAGAGTCCTCCTTTAACTGTTTGCTTTTTGACTTTTTGGACTTTTTGTTATTGGATTCAACTTCATCGTTTAATTCCTCGTCCTCATCATCTGTACTTTCAAAGCCACGAAATTCCTCTTCTTCACTGACATACTCCTCGTTATTCAGATGCTCTATATCCTTCACTAACTCCTTGTCCTCCTTCTGTTTCTTGTCTTGACTTCGTTTTGATTTCGCCATTTTTGTACGCTCAAAAAATTCAGTACCTCGAAAAAAAAAAAAAAATATTTAGATCGATATCGATATCGTTGAAACGTGCGGCTGTAGACCAATTTTTAGTACCACAGAATACCAATATCGATAACAGGAAGCACAAAGTGCGCATACGTGCAGACCAAGTTGCACGTGCAAGTGCATGCTACAGAGCTATACCAGCTATATACATTAATAGTGTGCTTCCGTAATTATAATAGTACGTGCGGAAATCTTTTTGAAACTACAGAATACCATTGGAACACAGGTTGATCTATGAAAGGATATCAATCATCCATAGAAAAGCTGTATTTCAGTCATATTTATTATGGTCATTTATATGGATACCCACAGCTGCCAATTAGAGCTTGAGGAGTTTCTTGAGCTCACCGGATCTGTTGAGGGCTTGGATATCTGAATTTCCACCAATGTGCTTGCCATCAATGAAGATATTTGGTACAGTAGTCTGACCGGTCAATTCAGCAAGATACTTCTTGATTTCAGTTCCATCAGCTGAAATTCTGGTTAGAACAAAATTCATTTGTGGCATATTAACTTGAATACTTACGAAGAAGATCAACTTCAACAACGTTGGCGTCATCTTGTCCGAGAGTCTTTAGCAGATTCTTTGTAGCGGTACAGTAGGGGCAGTAAGTTGCACTGGCAACAAAGATATGGCTATCCTTGATCCAGGCATCTACTTTTTGCTTAACTTCGGGAGAAACCATTGTGAAGACTTGAGATATTGTAGAATTGTAAAGAAAATGTTTAGTACAAGCTTGTCGGAAGTCGAATGTAGCCGGTATTTATATACAGCTATAGAATTTATAAGCTTATTACGTTTTTCCACATGTACAACGAGATCTCGATCTGGTGCTTGCGCGTTGCATGCAACAATTGCTCAAATGATGACAAAGCGGGCACTATGTAGCATACGTATTGGCATGACCCCAGATATTTTGCACTCGCTGCTATCGTTATAACCGATGATATCATCAAATTTTGACATAATGCCCTCTCCGGACCCCAGAATTTATAAGCAGCGTTGGTTCTGGTTATATAAAAAGCAATGACGGAGAATGCTACTACAAACATGTTACAGATGATTTTGAGTACCTAATAAAGACAAAGGTTAAAAGGCAAGAAAAGTTTTATTTAAATGCATAATCTCATTAATATATTATAATATATGGCTATGAAAGTATTGGATCCGGCTTTGCTGAATCACTTGAATGACGTCCTTTTCTTTGGCCCTTTCGCTTACGAGCAGCTATTTTCTCCAGTATTTGAGAAGTATTAAATAATTCAAAAATAAACCTTCTGACTGGAAGCTTGTAATGATATTTCTCAATTAAGTCCATAGCATCTAAGAAGATATCAGTAGATGCAAACTTGTTTCTATGCTGTGATCTCAGCTTCACAAGCTCTCTTGATGCTTCATTAGCTAATATTTGGTTACCCATGTTTGCTATTGCAGCCAATATCTTGCCATGTATAGCATCAATTCCCATACGAGGAAATTGTTGAACTTCTGAATCTTCTTCATCTTCATATACTGCCATGCTATCAGAAGAACTCAAGAAATTCCCATGATGATCTGAACGAGGCGATACTGGTAATTGCTCTTCAATAGGGGGATCAGTGGTCCATGTATCATTGAAAATTTGTGATAATGATTTAGGCAGAACGATTCCCGTCGGACTACCCATAACTTGGCGAACTGAGATCCAATCATATTCATCAAGGATCTCGGCGCCCTCAAAAGTACTAGAGATAAGACCAAGAGCGTAAAAAGCTGTACCCTTCAAACTGCATATCTTTGATTTTTCACATATCCAAATAAGATCTTCAACAATATAATTATCTTCCAAAAACGGTACACCCAACATGGTAGAAGCAATATTCCCAACTGCCCATATATGACCTTTCAGTCTAGTGATAATTTCACGATCTTTATCTTCGGCCCTATGCTCTCTGATATATGAAGCAAATGATTGGATATGACCATGAGACCGTAAAAGTTCACACCCTTCTTCTGTAAGAGTAAGAGTACCATAAAAATGTAATGGTAAAATATTCGACGGCTCCAAATATTCAGATGTTTGTGATGGTAACCCAACCGAGGCACTATTATCTGGCCAGCCACCTAATTCTGATTCAAGATATTCTTCCATTTGAGTTGAATATGTGTCATTTTGTCCATTATACCAATGCTCCATTTCAGAGTCTGCATACTCAGTTTCTTTGAGATACCTGAACCCAATAGATGAAGACAAAAAGAGTAGTAGAAGCGGTGTCCCAATATCTCCCAAATGATCAAGTGAAGGCTTAAGTCTAATCAAATGCTCCAAACATTCCTTATCTTGGCAATACTCTTCCAAAACATCAACTGCTAATCTTCGAACTTCAATTGCTGGATCATAGAGTTGTGTTACCAATAAACCAACCGCCCATCTTCTCGTATTTACATTCAGTGATTTTATCAGCTTCCGAAGATACGCTGTACCAAAAACTCTTACTTCAAGTGATGATGACGAAATAGCCTTGGCTAGAATGATCCTAGGATGTCCAACCAGTTCATAGTCCATATTTTCAATAAAACTAATCATTATATCTTCTCGACTTCGTAATTCAGTTAAATGATAAAACATACTAAACATTCGCCATTTCTCCATCATTGCTAAACCATTAGGGTCGCTACTCAATGTACCAAGCAGACTAAAATAGCCACTACTCAATGTCGACTGTAATCTTTGGCTAGAAAATAGTGGTTCAGGTGAAGTAATCCCACTCATGGGATCAATCTGAGCAAGACATTCTGCAATTTGTCTCAGTAGTTTGTTCTCGACTAAATACCTTACTCCTTCTTGGTTTGCCAATAATGTTCTTAATAAGGCCTTACCAACCTCGACGTACTTCTGGTTCGGCTTTGTCCGTTTAATAGATGAAAACCTGTATTTAAATGGCCTATAAAATGATAATAATCTTTTCATGAACTTCGTAGTCTTAATAGCTTCATCCAACCGTTTCGGATTTAATAATGGACCTTGAATTAATTCCAATAAAATATCCCAATTCCATTTCGTAAAAGTTTTTGTATGCAGTATTTGAGTATCAATAATTAATTGTTTAAACGTAGCGTCATCAATTTGAGCACTAATTCGGACTCTCACTTCTTTGGAAATTTCTGAATTAGTGTTCGCCAAAACAGTACTTTCAATTTCTCCTCGACTTTTATTCAGATTCCGTGAAATTTTCTCAATCTGAAAAATAGCAGAAGAGGAGGCAGCATCAGCAGTAGTTGTATGATTCATGGCACTGTTAAATAGGTTTGGTAAAACTGCAACCTTCGTGAGAAGATCTGGTAAGGCCACTTTACCACTTATATTTAGAATTTCTCCTAGTAACAAAGTAGCCTTGCGAGCAATTGCGGGATTATCATTATTTTGAAGAAGAAGAACTAATGCATCAGTTAATCCACATTCTTCAAAGACAATTAACAACAGTGATAAGTAATGACATGAGAATCTGGACTTTTTGCGCCTTGTTGAATGGCTTTCCATATCCTTCATATCTATACCCGCCCTTCCAAACGTAGTCAACCTTCGACCAGCCAAAAATGATGATGACCATGGTAGAGCCTTAATAAGAAACAATGAAAAGAATAGATCTAGTAATACATCTCGTAATGAGGATACTGGTACTACCAAACATTGTATCAGTGATCTTAAACATCGAAAATTATCCACCGAAATAGCAAATAATCCAGGCCATCCTTTCAAAAGTGAAGATAAAACCTTTGCACTATTCTTTAATCTATCTAAATGAACTTGGCCCTTTAAATGAAAATCTGTAAATGCGGACACAAGAAGTTCCAAATCTCTTCCATCTCGGATCAAGTATCTATTTTCTGGAGTATCAAAAACATAACTCAATGCGGCTGCAATAGGTTGAGATAGTTCATAAGGACCATCAACAATACATTGCAATAAAACCCTAAGTCCTCCACCATCGGATACTTTCTGTGGATCTTGAATAAATATTTCAGCTAAAGTTTCAATTCCAATGCTAAGTAACTTATCATCGCTTTGTTCAGCGATTGCAGATATAGCCCTAATAATTCCTTTAGATATTTCAGTCACGCCGTCTTCAACATCCAAAAACGACCGTATCAATCTCAATGCATGAATCCTTTCAATCTGAGCTTTGTTATCTTTACTTAAAGATCGTATCACCACAATATCTAAGGGGAATGTTCTTAATAGTCGTATAGACTTAACATCAGTAATCGCATGTCTCGCAATACGGTATCCACAAGCAACTACTTCAGTCTGCTCATGAAATAACAGTATCTTAACCTTTTCTATCAAATGCGGCATAGATATATCATACTTCAAAATTGAATGTCTCTGTAACAAACTAACCAGCTCGTTGGCCTTTGGTACAAGAACCTCCGATTCTTGCTTGGAGGTTTGAAAGGCTTGTAGCAGTTCGTCTAATAAATAAGTAGGACTTTCTCTACCTTCAATTCCATCAGGAACCTCTATTGTGGCAGTGTCATAATGCAAATTGTTGGAATATTCATCCGAAGTACGAAGCAAACTGCTACTTCCATTATTATACACAGTGGAATAACCACTGTTTGCACCAATATCATTGAGTTGACTCCGTAATAATTGTATTTTGGCATTGGCATTATCAAGCTGTAGTTCTACCTGCGCCCTCAGTGCCGCTGTTCCTTCTTTCTGTTTCCTCGTATCAAAAACTTGTAACAGATTCTCAGCACCTTCTTTAATCTTGGTTTCAATCTCAATCTTGGATAAAATGTCGCCTACTCTCACATCCTCAAAGCTACTATTTGAATCATTTGTCTCTGAACTTAGCCTCGGGATGGCTAATACCTCATCTTGAGAAGTTCGGGTCGCCATGATTCAAATATTATCTATAAATCTTTTCCGCCCCACGAAGATGTGCAACATTGGGGCTCGTAATATTTATAGAAAACCCCAAGCTTGTCGAGACCAATCGCTTGGTTCTCAAATTTGTCTCGCTTCAGTAAACTTCTAAACTGGGAATATTCCGAACAGTTAACGTTGTAGTTATGATTGAATTCAGGGCGCCATGAATGCGAGTTTGATGCATAAGCTTAAGCTCAAGGCCTATAGGCCTAGGTAACGTTATATTAACCGCTTTAATTTTGTGTTGCACACTGCACAGAGATTACGAGCTCGAGCTACCACCAGTGGTCCACCATGGTCAGAACGTACGTATAACGTTTTATATGTTAGTACGTATACTACGTCAACCCGCGATCGATGAAGACTAGGTCGACGTCTAGCGGTATATTATATAGTACGTACGGAACACCATGCTATTAAGCTTATAAGCTAATTAGCTTATAAGCTTTGGGGGCCACTTTTTGCAATTTAATATTGCAATTGCAAAGCTTTGAAAATTGCAATACCTTAGAATCAATAGAGCTCCTGGTAGAGCACGGCCTGACGGCAACTAAGTGGATATTAAGCTGAATAGAGCGTACTGTATAGGAGGTTTTGGGTTGTAATGATACTCTTGCACAGTTTTATGATACGACGGATACTAGTTTGGTGAGGTTCTGAGTATGAACCTATCTTATAAGGAAGTCTTCCGGCTACGGTCGTTGAATTTTCTCAGAGAAAAACCTCCAGATCTTAGGTTCAAAGGCTCTGATATGTGCAATACGAGCAGGCGATTGTATACCACGAGTACAGCAAAAGAAGCAAACAACTTTACGAATTTTGGGGCGGAAAATATACACTTAGCGGATTTGGATGATCCATCTAAAAGTAAAACATTCGAGGTTGAAACAACGGGAGGAAGGAAATTATGGCTCACGAGGTCTGAGCTTATTGGATTGCGTGACATTACAACCGCTGTCCACAAGCAATATAGAGGCACGCTTTGTTTTCACGAGAATATACCCAGATCATTAATTTTCAGGTCACCGTCACCAAGCATTATGAAGATATCCGAGCGTCGTGACGGACCGTTTTATTCGGAGCTAGTCCTAATGTTCAATTTTTGCCAAAGGGATAATTCGGAATTCAATCCTGTAGAGGCCTTGCTGGATCTCGGCCATAGTTTTGCGGCATCGGGGCTAATACTTACTATGATCAAGAACTATAAAGTATCTGAAAGTTGTCGTATTGGAATTATACAGCTATTGTCCAAGATCCTAATAAGTGAGAGATACAATGGTGAATTCTCGAATATTTTATACATTTTAATTCAGGAAGGTAAGTTATCTAATCCGGAGCTAAAGTTTTTAGAACGGTGTCTGGGTAATGGTAACTTAAGGGACTACTTAATGTCCAGTGGCCTTACTGATCCCTCTAATATTAAAAGGCATGCTTCTTTACTACTAAAACTGGCATTATTCCATGGGCTGCCGCTTTTAGCAGCTTCATTGTGTGTACGATTTACCCAAGCTGGCATATCTTTAACAAGCTCAGATATCAATACTTGCATTTATTCATTGACAACCCTCGAGTCCAACAAAGCATACTTTGGAGCGAAGGCTTTATTTAATATTACAAAGATCGTCGGAGACGATAAATTATACTTATCTGCTAAGACCAAACTTCAATTTATCACGAAGGCCATAGTATTAACATCAAGACAACGACCAGAGGATCCCCCGCTTTTTGCAAATAGTATCTGTGAATTTTTAGAAGGCGTACAAGGGGACGAAGCGCCATTATTTGCATATTATCAACTTATTCATTTAAATATACGTGGGGGCTTGCCAAATAAAGCTATTAGGTATTGGAACAGATGCCTGCAAATCAATTCAAATATAGAGGAACACGATATATCTGTAATCTCTAATCTAATCAATTATGGCTCTAGAGATAGAAGATATCAAAAGTTTGCACGAAATTTGATTAAAATGCTTCCAGAGGGACGGTATTCAATGGATGAAGTAACTGAAGCCATTTTAAATTATTGCCAAAAGTATAAGGATAAAGACCTGACTCAAAGGGTTTACAAACGACTTCCTATGCCACTTTCGAGATTTACTCTATCTTTATTGCTTAAGGTACATCTTGCGTTTGATGATCTCAAAGGTGCGGATAGAATTCTTTTGGAAATCAAAAACCGTCGGGAATCGTTAACAGGAAAAGAGACAACGCTAGTTGCAACAGCCATGGCTAAAAGGGATATTTATGATGCATTGAACTATATTAAGGAAAATGTTACTGATGACTTTGACCGAGCACAGGGCTACCTTTCAATTTTGAACGTTGCGATTGACCAAAATGATGATTTATTTATAACAACGGAATTTCCAAAACTTGTTTCCTCTTCAGCCTTTTCTAGCAGCCAACTGGCAGTTGTGGAAAGTGCGATATTGCATAAGCTATGCTATCTTGGAGCATTCAAAACTGCTCAAGAGCTGTGGCAACAGTTGAGTATTTTGGGACGTAAAAGAAGCCGAATGATAGGGTTGAATAGTATGTTGGATGGCATTGTGCAGAACCAAGACTTTTCAATCCTAAGATGGCTGCTAAACGAATACTATATCTACGGCATGAGTCCTGAGAATGTTGCAAATTTTGTTAAAAGCAGATATCAAGCTCGAAGACCGGAAATTCATTTCTTGCCTATACTTGATATGACGAAAAGTGATGTGGATTCCTTCCACGGCAAGAAGCTATAACGCTATTATTTGTACATATATATATATATAAATAGACAACACTGCATATAGACATTTAATGAAGGTTTAATGTTTCTTTCTGATTGCTCAGAATGTCTGACTAAACTCATAACGTCTGACCCAATTGTGGGATATATATGTTATAACATAGCACGCATGCATGCATATATGTGTGTACATGTATGTGTAATTATAGTTGTGGGTTCCCCAGATTTGAGATCTCCAAATTTAAGCGCGCTCGCGCGCGTATACGTACGACTTCTAAATTTGTCAATGATAGCGCTCAAACTCGAATTCGATCGCGATAACAGCAAAATCGATTGACTCGAGCTCGGTTAACTTTAAAAAACAGGCACCGCTGCTTCGTTATATCTACGTGTACACATGTACATGTTGATATTAATGTCTAGAGATCTCTTATAATAAATATTTCGAAATTATACGACTACGTATACGCATACGAAGCGATGGAGAAGGCGCATCTCTACAGTGCCAAAGACGTGGCTATATCTCTTAATGTCGACCCGGAGTCTGGCTTGACTCAGTCCCAGGCGGCTGTTATTCGGGAAATGCACGGAGAAAATAGTGAGTATTTATACACTGGCTTGGGAGAATACTAGTAGTCTAACGATCTAGCATTGCCAGAAGAAGAAGAAACGTCATTGTGGAGTCTTGTCTTAGATCAATTCAAGGATAGACTTACAATTATTCTGCTTATATCTGCACTGGTTTCATTGGGGGTTGCTTTTCTAGAAGAGGATGGAATTACGTGGAACTCATTAGTTGATCCAGTGGTAATCCTTCTGATATTATTTTTGAATGCCATTGTCGGTGTTAAACAAGAAAGAAGTGCTGAAAATGCAATTGCCGCTCTTGGTCAGTATAGTCAGTCTGATGCGAAAGTGCTCAGAAACCGCCAACTTATCACTGTTAAGCAAAGTGAGTTAGTCCCTGGAGACATTGTTGAATTGTCTGTTGGCGATTCTATACCTGCTGATTGTCGATTACATACTATATATAGTCATGGACTTTTGGTGGACCAGTCTATCCTTACAGGTGAAAGTGAAAGTGTGACCAAAACTGTTGATGCTATCAAGGATAAGGATGCTGTACTTCAGGATCAAAGGAACATGCTGTTTTCGGGAACGACTGTCACTGCTGGTCATGCCAAGGCGATTGTTGTTCTCACGGGAACTAAAACAGCTATTGGAGATATCCACAAAAGTATTACCAGTCAGATCTCCGAGCCTACCCCATTGAAGGAGAAATTAGATGATTTTGGTGATCAATTAGCCAAAGTTATAACCATTATATGCATTTTTGTATGGGTCCTCAATATTCCTAATTTTAGTGATCCTGTACATCATGGAACTTTTAATGGCGCTATTTATTATTTTAAGACGGCTATTGCTTTAGCTGTAGCTGCTATTCCAGAGGGGCTGGCTGTGGTTATTACTACAGCTTTAGCTTTGGGAACTAAAAGAATGGCAAAAAGAAATGCAATTGTACGTAACTTACCATCAGTAGAGACTCTTGGCTCTACAAGTGTAATTTGCTCAGATAAGACTGGTACATTAACAACCAATCAAATGTGTGTATCAGGACTTACGTTTTTTACTAATGATGGCAGGATAGAAAGCTTGGACATTTCTGGTAATGGTTACAATCTCGAAGGCGATATAACCACTACGTCTGGAGAAACAATTACAGGGGTCTTTGCACCTCTTGGCGTGATAGCTTTAACCAGCTCTCTGTGCAATGATACTTCCCTTATACGTGATAAGAATACTGGAGATATTGGGTATATTGGTGAACCAACTGAAGCAGCACTCCGAGTATTAGTAGAAAAAATTGGAAAACAAGTTGAAAACCTCAGCCATCTCGCCAGATCTAACGGCCTTACTTCATTAAATGACTATTTTTTAAGAGAGTATAAAATAATAGAGAAATTCGAATTTTCCAGGGATAGAAAACGGATGTCTGTTTTGGTCCAATCAGAAAAAGATTCTAGTAGACTTTTAGTTAAGGGAGCCCCCGAGGTCTTGATTGAACAAAGTAGTACCTTCCTTCAGGGTAATCGAACCCAAAAACTTAGCTCTATGGAGAAAAACCTACTTTTAGATACTATCAGGAACTATGGTGAACGAGGGTTACGAGTTTTGGCCTTTGCGTATAGAGATGGGCTTTCCAGTAAAGACGTTAAGCAAGCTGCAGAAGCTAATGATCCAGATGCTTTTGCGGCAATTGAACAGGACCTAGTTTTTGTGGGACTAGTAGCTATGAGGGATCCCCCGAGACCGGGTGTTGAGACCAGTGTACGCAAGTGCCAACTGGCTGGTATTCGAGTAATTATGGTTACTGGTGATTCAATTGATACGGCCAAATCTATTGCACAACAAGTAGGCATTCTACCACAAGAGGTCAGTGGTAATTCGCCTCTCATTGTCACGGGAAAACAATTCGAATTACTAGCAAATGATGAAGAGAGAAGACAGTTTGCACAAAGTACCAGGGTATTTGCTAGAGTGGAGCCAAAACATAAACAACTCCTGGTTCAGTGTCTAAAAGAAGCAGGAGAGGTTGTTGCAATGACAGGTGATGGGGTGAACGATGCACCAGCGTTGAGACATTCAGACATTGGGATTGCAATGGGCAGCGGTACAGACGTGGCTAAATTAGCTGCAGATATGGTATTAGCAGATAATAATTTCAATACAATTGAAACGGCCGTTGAAGAGGGAAGAGCGATATACAGTAACACCAAACAGTTTATTCGATATTTGATATCATCAAATATTGGTGAAGTTGTTTCTATATTTCTAACAGTATTACTGGGACTTCCTGAAGCCTTGTCGCCTGTACAACTTTTATGGGTCAATCTTGTGACTGATGGCTTACCAGCAACTGCGCTGAGTTTCAATCCACCAGACACAGGAATAATGAACAGGAAACCTCGTCCTCGGAATGAACGTATTGTTGGATTGCGATTATTGATTCGATACATAATCATTGGTACGTATGTGGGGGCTGCTACGGTTTTTGCATATGTTTGGACATTTGTTTATTATTCAGAGGGACCTAAGGTGCCATTTTCCATGTTATGGAACTATCATCGGTGCAACCCCAATGTTACTGACTGTTCAGTGTTTCGTGGTAAATTCGCTGACCATGGTTCAACAATGTCATTATCTGTTTTAGTGGTAATAGAAATGTTCAATGCCTTGAACAGTTTAAGTGAAACCGATAGTTTGCTGGTATTTCCTGTTTGGAAAAATATTTACTTGATGCTAGCTATAAGCCTTTCTTTGGTGTTACATGCATTAATCCTTTATATTCCTTGGCTAAGGGAAATCTTTGGTACGGTCGCCCTAGGACGTGAAGAATGGATAACAGTGATTGGTCTCAGTATGCCCGTCATTATAATAGACGAATTTTTGAAAATATTTGAGCGCATAGACGTTAAAAAGAGCACTGCCATCACAACGGCAGATGAAAGAAAGACTCAATGATATAGTCATGATGTTGTTATATATATACAAGACATTAATTTATTTCTTAAGAAGACTCAACAGGCCATTTTCTACCGATTTTGATTGTTCGTCAACCGGTAACTTTGCCAATTCCTTTTCCTTTTCCTCACCTCCAAGAGCACGTTTCAGTTTCTTGCCTGCCTCAGGTAACGTACAGACATCTGCATAGAAAGCTGCTCCTGCAACTGCAAACGAGAACACTGTAAATGAAAGTAGTGTAGCATTCCCGACAGCTGCTGCCGCTTCTTTATAAATATTAGCAGAGGGCGGTTTATGATTCTGTTCAAAAAGCAGTGGCCGGTCTAAGATGTTAGATATATAGGTTCCACCCCAGCTTCATACTTCGCACAAAAATCTTACATGTCCTCAGATTTATAGAACGCCTGATTCTGACAGTAGCTATTATAGATGCCAGCCCCGTTATGGCGAATATGGCCGCTTCTCTGTTCCATCGTTCATTCTTGTCAGCCAAGTTCGTCATCCTGGCTACCGATCTAGAGAAATGCAAAAAAGTTATAAGATCGGTACGTAGTTAACGTTGGTTATATATTATTATTACCGAGTTTGAATTCGAAGATCTAGCTATAGCTAGCTAGACAATTCGATCATTCCACCAATTACCAGCTACATCCAAAGGACTTGAAAATGCATGCGCAAGTTATTGAACGGCGTCGACTTTGTAAGCCACATATAAAGAACTTTTGAAGGAGAAGGGGCTAATGGTGTAGACTGCGCTGACCTCATGGACCAGCTTAGTGAATGTCATCGACAGGGATTTATCAAACAGACTATCGGTGCATGCAATGATTTAAGTGCAGCTGTTAACGAGTGTTTTCGAGAAGAACGAAACGACCGGCAAAAAGAGCATTATGACAGAGCTAGAGAACGAAGATCCAAATTCGATGCAAAGTTGAAACAAATGGAAGAAGAGGAATATGGCCCGAACGGTTATTTGCGGGAAGTTGAAAGGATCATGAAACAGGAAGCTGCTGAAGCACAATTAAAGAAATCTCAACCAAGTTCGCAATAAAACTACACAGCATCGATATTTTCTTGTAAATAGACATTCTACGAAGTGTGAAAATTATTTCATATCATAAGTTATTATATTGTTACTATTATTTTTAATCTTGCCTAGTCTTGAGAAGTCTCTTGGTGACGGTATCTTTGGTAATCACATAGACTACAGCTCCCCACCCACTTAAAGCATCTCTATCTACTGCATTTAGTATAGCCTGAGAAATAGTTTCAAATAAGTCATCTGGAGCAAGATCAGGCTCCCACAGGGACTCACATAATCCGAAAAGCTGGTCGCTTGCAGTACCACTAACAATAAAATCCTTAGCAAACTCAAGGCACCCAATTGAATCCATCCCAAATATATGCGGCTTATGCGTTTTAGTGTTTATGCCGGCAATAACTGGACCCACAAAATATGGCCCAAAGCGCTTCTCATACAATGATGACGATACAAGGTTGGCGAAGGTTTCTGGTTCTATAGGCCTTTCTTCACGTAATTTGTACAAATTGGTTTTTCTTCGAAATTCTGCCGATAATGTCAAAACATCGGTAGCTAACCCCGTCAGACCAAGAAAACAGTTATCATATTGGGTAATTTTCTCGAAATTGTTTGCAACACCAAGAGATTGAACACCAAGTCGCAAATCACTGGCAATTGCAACACAATCCTTGCCTATCATGGCCACGCATGCGCCACCTGTAATCGTTAGATCAAACTGAAAGTTGGAACACCTAAAATTGCTCACAAGCACAATTACAGCAAGTAATGTCTCTTGGCAGTTAATAGAACTACTTACCATTGATTTCTGATGGATTCTGTTGCGACATTGTACGAATGTGGATATGTCGTTGGTCGAAGTGAAAGATCTCGAGCGCTCTCAGCGCTGTATACATGTACAGCTGTAATCGATCTCTGCGAGATGTATCGATGGCGAAACGTTTATACACACTACGTTAACGTACGTATAACGTATGTAACGTTAACACCACCCAATATTTTGCTAAGCTCCTTGAAGCTTTCATTTGGTCTATCAACCGCGCCGTGAGGGTGCACGAATCATGTCAAATAATGTTTTACATGATGTATGCATCCGTGGACCAGTACCGGGCTCAGATCTAGATATAACCCATCTACAGCTACATAAATTTCTGGAAGACGTCGAAATTTCAATTCCCCTACCTAGATATAGAGCGTTTGCGTAATACATATATTAGAGGTACCGCGCATTTGTAGCCTCCTGATGATGATTCCCTTTTAAAACCAGGGATTGTTTTCATGTTGTGCCCAGGATTAGCTTAAAACACCCGGCTTTTTCGATTTATCGATATATTCCTGTTTTGGGCACGAGAAGTTGCCCCAAAACCAACCAATGAGTATGGGTTTTTTTATTTAATTTAATGACTATAGGAGCTTAGAGTTCTCCAATATAGCCTGTATTTTTAGCCATTTCTGAAAATTCTAGTTATAAACTGACAAATGTAGATACCTGAAAAAAATATTACAACAGCTTGTTAAATACTCTCAGACTTTATTTCTATTTCTGTTGCAGTCTTTTAATGGGTAGCCTTGCTAAACGCATTATTTCGAACAAGCACGACGACGAGATCTTAAGATCTATCCCGTTTAGACGAAGCAGGAAAATTTAGCACATTACATATGAAAATATATTAGGTTGGACTATAACAATTTAGGTGGCTCTTTTTGAACTTCCTGTTCTTCTTGTTCTTGTTCTTGTTCTTGTTCTTGTTCTTGTTCTTGTTCCTGCTCTAGTTCCTGCTCTAGTTCTTGCTCTTGCTCTTGCTCTTGCTCTTCCTCTAGTTCTTCCTCTAGTTCTAAGCCCGGACTAGTAACACTAGTTGTGTCGTCGTTATCATGAGTAGTAAGGTCATGGACATCATTCTGATGAGCTAAGGAGCCGGCCCTTGCTGAAGTATTGCTAGCAATAGACTCCTCGATTTTCTGTGATTTCTCTATCCGTTCTTTAATTGCCTTCTCTAAGTTATCCACGTATATCTGGAATCTGATAACTTGTTGTAATAAATATTGTGATTTGCGTTCCCAATTACCATGAGCTCTATTCCAATTTGCAGTTGACGGAGTAAAACTTGCCAACATCTTGGCTCTTAATGCATTATGACGCTCAAGTTCCTTTTCTGCTCGTTGTATATATTCCTTCAGGTTCTCAAGTTGCTTTTCTTCATTAAGATCAGATACAATAATAGTCTGATTTGTTGGACGCCAGTCACGAATAACCACAGTATCTCCCTTGCGACTATTATCGTTCCCACGACGTTTGGATGATTGAGAACTGATTATACTGCTACCACTACTACTCGGACTATCTGGCCCGTCTAACACCATCGAACCCCAACCATATTCCATATTACTTACCGGTTCTTCAAATGGCTCCTTTGATAATCTCGCTGCCCAATAATTACAAGTATAAACAAACTCACGAGCAATTTCAGGTGTGCCCGCTTGGAACACTAAGAGTCCCTTTTGCGGCAATGTTAATGACCATAATGCTTGGTAGCCTCTTGATCGTTTTGGTGGAGGTAATTCTTGAGCCATAGTATGACAAAGATGGAAGCCATCTAACATTTGAGCCTTTTCCATCCAATTACCATCACCTATAACACCGTTACTAGCATTGACACTCCTGTTGTTATTACCCAATTCAAAGCGAAACATTTTCAATTGACCTCTTTGAACAACCATAAAAACTTGGACCCATTCTTTCTTTTTCCATCGTTTGCCTGTATCTGGATCAATATAAGGTCTATATTTCAGTAACCCTTCTTTAGTCCAAGGAGCACCCAAAAGTTCTAATTCTATTTCCTTTGCAAGCTCCTTTTCAATTAAAGAGAAGTCTCCAAATGATTCTTCATCTTCTTCAACTTGAGAGTTCTCTTCTTTTATCATGGAATTCCACAAGAGTCCAGCAAACCCTATAGCTTGTCGACTTATTCCAAATGAAAATGAAGTCTCAGCAGAAAATACTGATCCTAATGAATTCTTTCTAGCATTATCGTTGCCATACATGTCGTAAGATGGGTTACCCAACCGACTAGTGTTTCCAAATTTACGACTATTCCCAGAAGGCTTAAGCTTACCTAATGACATTCGCCCAAACAACGAAGACGAAGCAGAAGAAATCGAATGACTGGGCCCTGTTATAGATGAAGCGCCAGTTCCTCCATTACCAGAAGAACTAGTTGTTCCTCTGAGCATATTTATCGAGCCACTACCGCCTGAACTGGAAGTATAAATAGATGGTGGCATAACAAGCTTTGGTGACTCGACTATATGAAGCTTTAAGGACTCCTTGCTAATTGATTGGTAGAACAATTTCAAAATTGTTTCCAATTGAAGTTCCCAATTCCTTGAAAATGGTACAACCCCGCCGTCTGAATTCACCAAGGCCGCTGAATCATTAACAGGAACCACGCCATGGTTCGAACCCTTAGATGAAGGAGAGGAAGACGTGGACGGTGAATGTGTCTGAACTGTTCGTAAAGTGTTTTGAACAAATGTAGACTTTGAAATCTTCTTACTTGATGTATGATCTGCTCCATGTAAGTCTGTATTTAGAAGTATCAAAGCATATCCAATTGTGTATACAACATTAGCATCATGAAACCCATGTAAGGGGTTTTGTGCAACCCATTCTTGCGAGAAGCTTTCAATGATCCGGTTAAGATGTTGAGATTCACCCTTCATGTATAGTCTATCACAAAGATCACGTAATGACGTCAAGATAGATTTGGAATTGAAACTGAACAATTTCATGTACTCTGTTCTTACTTGCTCACTAACTTCATCCTCACTACCTAGCCACCGGGCATACTCATCATTGGGTAAAGAAGTAAATGTACCCTTATAAAGCTTCAAAGCGTCTGACTCAACGTTTCTTGATTTAACAGGAGTCTCCGGAATAGGTGACGGCTGAAGACCATTAACTACCAGACTGTCGTCCTCTTCATGGCCGCTATGCTCTAGTAAAGTCGTTTCTTGCTCTCCTTGATTGTCCCTCTCTTCTAATTCCTCCTCCTCAAAAGTTTCATCGTCTACAGTCATGGTCTCACGAAGGCTAGATTTTGAGCGTGGTGTGGTTGCATTTGATTTTGTTTCAACGGCTAGAGGTGACCCAGGCTCGTACTGTAAATGCGGAACATTGGACTTAAGAACAGAACCCTCTGCTCTATCCTCGCCGTCTGCGGTTGTACGCACAGACTTGATAGAGTGTGAATCTTGAGATAGATCGTCAGTATAACTTATCACGGGCATTACTGACTCCGGTGTCCGTGTGGGTGTCGTCGTGGCTATATTGGCACTTTCCGCCGTAGACTTCTTTGACTTTGCATTGTTCATAGATGCTGATACGCCGGTCTCAGCTGATGCAGAGGCGGTCTGAGATTCCCTGGCCAGCCCGGGTTTGGGCACTACAGCTGGAATAGGCTCATGCTTCTCAGAAGACAATGTGTGGTGATGACTAGAATCTCTACCAAATAATCTTCTGAAGAACCCTTTCTTACCTGGAGGGCTAACTACCTGGCTGGCTGTAGCAGTTCTGCTCATTATATCACGAAAGGAAAACGGTCTGAGCTTTGTCCTAAACAGCTTCTTGCGCTTTCAATATCTAAACGAGAGAAAGATATTGACAAAACGTAGATGGACAATCCACAGCAATTAATAAATGCACCCCTTGTAAGCACACTTCTAGTGAGACTAGTTCTAATTGCGTGAAAATTAGGGGGGTTAATGCTTGCCTCAATATATTACCAGGACCCCGAGAGCTAACTGAAAAAGTGGTAGGATGGTCCAAACGTTTCCCAGGGTAAATAGGTGGGGGAAAAGGTTCAGTACCAGCAAATATTCTTAGTAGATTGGGACTAAACGGGGCAAAGGAGGTTCCACCTGGCACGCGTGCTGCTGCTCTTTCTGTTTCTTCTGCAGAGAATTTGAGAAAGTGAAATGGCAGGACAGAAATCCAGGGGTAAAAAATGCGTTCCTGCGCTTATTCGTATGATCGAGATTTAAATGTAATATCGAAGCTTGGGCAGCGCAGGAGACATAAAGCTAAAATAATTAAGCTCATCGCAGAGTATCTCTCAAATCTGGATCGATCTACCCTGGTAGATAAAAACACTCCAAAGTTTATTGAGGATAAGCTTTCAGGGCCCGGGTAGATTTATATATAGCTTTGATTAAAAAGAGTCCCATATTGAGAGGCCCGGGAGGGGCCAAGGCGTTCTTCGCCCGGTAGATACCTAGCTGCTTTTTATAATTGATTGATTGGCGTATGAAATGTCTCACTGAGGATCCGCAGCGGTCTGAGAGCTAATATAGTTTTACCACGAAGTAGCTTATGGTACCAGCCATGCTTTATATCCTTCCTTACAACTCTATTTTGTCCGTTTTTCTCTAAACTCTGCAGACGTATACAGCACTGTACAGCCCTGCCAATTGCGTGGCCTGTTGCTGTACGCATATTTAATGATGAGGGTTTCTGTACAGCACTTGCAGTGAAGAAGCTTAGCATGCTGAGCTAGCTAGTGTTATGCGATTTGGTCAGGTGGATCTTCTGCCAATCAATATACAGTCCTATAACAGGTCCCCGTCGATTCTATGGCTAGAAACAGGGGCCCGAACCTGAATAGCACGTTTTACAGTGGACCATTATTCGGATTCAGGTGTTTGGTGAAATGTGGTAATTAGTGAAGCTAGAAGACACGAACCGATCGCGAAATCGCGCATTTTAATTGGCTCAATATATTTTGCCACTGAAAAAATTAAGGTTGAATTCCAGATATTCGCGTCTTCGTTGTTTACTTTTGAATTCTACTCCAAATAGTTTAGCGAACTAATCAACGCAAAAAATGTCACAGGCAGCTACCGCTGAGCAAGTTTCTCAGAATCAAATGTCCTCTCAGGATGAAGAGGAAGATTCTGGACCTATCCCTTTGTCGGTTCTCGAGGTATGTTACTTTCCCCCTGAAAAGCATGATGTATTGATAAAGATTACTAATTGTCACAGAGAGATGGCATCTCAGCAAATGATATCAAAAAGCTCAAGGAAGCTGGATTCTATACTGTTGAATCAATAGCCTACAGGTAAGTGGCTGACAACTGCTTTTTGGCAACACTTTACTAATGTATAGTCCGAAGAAACAGCTTACAAATGTCAAGGGGATCTCTGAGAATAAAGCTGATTTGCTGATTCAACTTGCCTCTAATATGGTTCCTATGGGATTCACTACCGCTACTGAGCTTCACCACAGACGGTCTGAGCTTATCACTCTTACTACCGGTTCCAAACAGCTTGATACTCTATTAGGTGGTGGTATAGAGACAGGATCGATTACTGAAGTATTTGGTGAATTTCGAACCGGTAAATCACAGTTATGCCACACTTTGGCGGTTACATGTCAGTTACCTATAGATATGGGTGGAGGTGAAGGTAAATGCCTGTATATTGACACAGAGGGAACGTTTCGACCTCAACGGTTGATTTCTATTGGTCGTCGATATGGTTTAGAAGATATGGAGGCCCTTGATAATGTTGCTTACGCTAGGGCATTTAATGCTGAACACCAGTTGAAATTACTAGATCAAGCTGCTCAGATGATGTCCGAATCACGGTTTGCCCTTCTTATAGTTGATTCTATAATGGCACTTTACCGAACTGACTATAGTGGTAGAGGTGAGTTATCAGCACGGCAAACTCATGTTGCACAATACATGCGAATGTTACAAAGATTAGCTGATGAGTTCGGTATTGCTGTGCTAATTACCAACCAGGTGGTTGCCCAAGTAGATGGAGGTGCTGGTATGTTCAACGCTGACCCTAAAAAACCTATCGGAGGTAATATTATTGCTCATGCATCAACTACGCGTCTTTCACTTAGAAAGGGTCGGGCAGAAACAAGAGTATGCAAAATTTATGATTCGCCATGTTTACCCGAGTCGGAATGTCTTTTTGCCATATATGAAGATGGTATAGGCGATCCAAAAGAAGTCCCGGAGAACGGGAGGTAGCCTTTTTTTTTCGCTTAATTTCATTTATATAACTTATATGTACACAATATGATTACCCTTGTTTTTATGCATTCTATTTCTGCGGTGGAGGAAGTGCTAATGGTTTCTGAGGTGCTGGCAGTGCCTTTTGAAATTCACGTATAATAAGGTCGCACTTAACTTCTTGGCACAAGTCTCGTCGTTTTTCTTTGGGCAATAGCGGCATGAACTCAACACCAGCAGATCTTTCAACGGCATCTACAGGTACGTAGAAGCTTTTGAGCGGCGTGGAGTTATCAATAGGCTCGTTAGGCAGTATAAAGGCTCCAACAGCGACACTAGATGGATCATTCTTAGAAAATACTGAATGATTATGTCGAGGTTCCTCACCTAATATAATCTTGAAAAAATGAGTAGGAACAGCAACATTTGGTGGAGTACCGACCATTTCATATGTCACCTTCCATTTACCATCAATAGGGTCGCGTTTAGGCAAAAATAAGGGCCCAGTAATTATTCGTACTGAATTGTAGTTCTGGGTAAGGTTCCTACAAAAATACTCAAAATGTGCCCAATAATCTCGGTTAAACCCATCACCAACCTGTGGACTCATATTCGACAAGAAAAACGTTTCATCCATTGCTTCCTGGGAAAATTTAGCATCAGCGGCAGGTACTAAATGGCCTCGGTCGTATCCACTCCGGAAATAGTCCCTTAATCGGCTCCTAAACAGTTCAGGGATATCTTCATCTTCTTTGAAAACACTATTTTTCCTATCACCGTCTCGAGATGCAAGCGACGCTGGTGTAATATGCTCAATTACCCATGAAGCTGTACGTAACCGTCTGTCGTAACAACTGATAAACATTGATCGCTTGGCAAGATCATGGAACGGGCCAGGGAACCCATATTTCTCAAAGAATGCTGATGGGTTTACTAATGAACTGGCTGTGGTTACAGCACTTGGCGGTAGTGCCCCTGACGGTAAGTTTGGAGGTGGGACAGAAGTGTGTTCTGTTTCGGGCTTCTTTGACCCCCAGTGACCTAGAATACCCATGGTTACGTGCGACAAGTAGTAGATAAATATTTTCCTGCAGGCATAATTATAATATTTTCATTCACACTATATTAGTTAGCTAGTGGTATAACGGTTATACATAGTGCTCGTGCATCTTAAAATCAAACGATCGATCTCGATCTTGAAAATTGTCATTGGCCAACCTTAATCGGGGCCCCTGAAAACTCGGATTAATCTCAACAATTGATTATTAGATGCATTTCTATAGATTTACACAAAAGATTTTAATTGAATGTGATCCTTCGAAGGTTCACTGGTATCTTCGTCATTATTAAATGAATCATCTCCATTTCCAGCACTTGCATCTTGAAGAACAGCCTGAATGCTTGACTTTTGAGTATCCGTTAGAACTGACAAAACAATCTGTTTAAATGAATCAGCGTCATCATTGGCAAGTTGTAATAGCTTTTCTCTTACAAACGCTCGACGTACTTGGGCTGAAGCCTTTGTACTATCATCTATAAGTAAGTATAACAATGTTGGCAACGTCAATGATAATGCTGCCCGTTTACCATTGGAGCCAGATTTGAGACCCCTAGTATATCCTACTAAAATATCGTTGATATTCTTAATAGTTGTAAATGAATCTTGACCCTTTGAAGATAAAATCTCACCACCAGTGGCAATAGCGATTAATGATGGCAATGTGCGCTCAGCAACAATTTTTCCAGCTGGTACCTCCGAAGTTGATACCAGCAGCGATTTTATACATTCAGCAACAACTGTACTCAGGGATGGCACGCTCAGACTTTCTAGCATTATATCACAGAATTCACCAATTAATGACGATAATTGTAGTTTTGTCAATTTACCTGATGCAGTAATGATCAGAACAAGTGATAAAAGACAATTTTTCCGTTTGAGTATCCCCGCTTCTGATGTATCTTCTTTATAACTGCGCAAGATTGCAAGCACTTGATTGACTGCTGTGTATAATTGAAGATCAATGGTATTGCTGTTTTCAATGGACTTATCATAAGATGCCGACATTAATTTCAATAATTCCTTAAGTGACACAAGAACAGAGGGAACAACAAAATCTTGGCTACTATCATCTTCCAACAATTTCTCAAATACATAAAGCAAACATGCGTACAAATCAACACGAATAATCGATGGGAATGCCTTAATCATATCGAATGCTGCTCTTGTTCTTGTAGCCTTCTCGGTATCCCGATCTTTCTTTGAACATTTCTGGATAGTCGTAGGCGTTGTGGGGTCATCGGTATCTGATAAGGCGGGCATTAAATTCTTTAATGCCAACATCACCACTCGTAATAGCTCAAATAGTTGATCTACACTTTCGGAAATATGCTCATCCGATTCTGTTTGATCCATATCCTCGTCATCTGAATCACTTGATTTACTAAGATTAGCTCTTCCTGGGTGGTTTACACACAAGTTATGAGCAATTGCAACCACAACCCGTTGTTCGTGTATGGTACCAGTTAAAATAATTCTATCAAGAACATCTATCAATTCAACAAACACCTCGTCTTTGTAAATTGCATTGCCACTTACAGATGGGTTTAAAATCCGCTTCATAGCTTTTAAAACTTTCAACTTGAAATCAGGCGATGATTCATCTGAATGCTGTGGTCTAATCAAAGCTTCAAAACATAACCCGAACAAAACGAAGAAAAATGCAGCTGGTTCATTACTATACTTGATGCCCTCTTCAGATGTTTTCTCAGTTTGCTGTTCGCGTTCATCTAATATACTGAACACTAGTTGACTATCACGCTCAATTAATGAGGCAATTGCATCAACTAGCTGCAACCACGACTGCTGATAACTAGGTAAAACGCCTGTCCTTGACAATGACATGTATAGCTGATCCATGGTTCCTCCACCACTATTCAATCCAACAGATTGCTCAGGCTCAAATCTCAATTTTGCGAAGTCGCGTAATGCAGATATCCATAATGGGACAAGCACAGGTATTTGCGGAGTTATCACATCTTCCAAGTAATCGCCAC
Source organism: Groenewaldozyma tartarivorans (assembly GCA_030574255.1). NCBI lineage: Eukaryota > Fungi > Ascomycota > Dipodascomycetes > Dipodascales > Trichomonascaceae > Groenewaldozyma > Groenewaldozyma tartarivorans. The sequence continues at coordinate 43,351 of JAJMEQ010000005.1, read as the reverse complement.
CTGGTTGCATACTATAAACTTGCAAATTCGCCCAAAGTGATAAAACAGCGACACGCAACATGACTTGGGCATTTGGACTGGGAATCGTTAGTTCACCTAATGAGAATTGAGCTTCAGAACAACTTTCCAAAGCGTTAGTTAACAACTTCAAAATCCTTCCCATACGACTAACATTCTTAATAATCCCGCTACCAATAAACGTTGCTGAAACATTAATAGCTTGGAAGGCCAAATCAGGTGAGCTATCTGCTGAAAATGCCGGTGTTAACGCAGAGCTAATTTGTGCTTGATATTGCTCTAAAAGAGCCACTTCAGTGAAATCGGGATCAGTAATATCCTTGAACGAGCTTAGAACCTCGTTCATAAGTTCAAGGCCAAGTAATCGTAATTCTAAGACTGAAGCTGTTGAAGCCGAAAATGCAACCTTAACAATTTCACCTACTTTAGATACAAGTGCACTTGATTCGCGTTCTTCTAAAGGCTTTCCCTTCATCTGCATCTCTAAAAGTCGCTTCAACACTGATATAGCTAGCGACCGGGTTTGCCATTTTAGTGGTTCATTAACTGAAGACAAATCTTGTTGATCGTCATTAGTTTGCCCAGGTGAATTGGGGGTATTACCACCAGAAGCAGCAAATGATGCACCTTCTTCATCACCAAGATCGATATCAGGACCTCCACTCGTGTTATTCGTTTCGTTGGAATCATTTATCACGTTACCAAAATTAGGATTAAATGTCCGTTTACTATTGAGCAATACTCTTTGTACTGTTGAAACCCATTCAAGAGGAGTTTTATCGCCCGTCTCTTCTAACCACGCCATTATAAATTTTTTCAATTCTGCGTCCGTAGGATCAAGATCATAAGCGCTCCAGATATCAAGTTCCAAGCCTTCTCCGGCCAATTTGAACACTTTAGTTGACTGAATACGCATAAGTTGGAATAATGCATCAATAGAAGTTTTACGTAGCAGCACTTTATCGAGAGGTAACAATAGATTTTTGTGTAACTGCTTAGCAAATACCATCTCATTAAATGACCCCGGAGCAAAAATAAGTAATTCTTGTAAACTTTTGTGAGCCTCTACTACTACATTAGGGTCATCAGAAATTCCAAATTGCTGGATTAGTACTAAAACATAATCAAGTGCCTTTTCATTTGTTTGAAGGTCTGGCCCAATAGTATTAATAATTGACCGAACACAACGAGCAATAATCCTAGTTGTAGGGTATTCAATATCTAAGTTGGATGATGTAGAATTTGCCGTCTCATCACTATGAGATTCTAGCACATATAGCTTGGATAGGGTAGCTAATGTACTTCCAGCAAAATTGGAAAATCCTAAACCTGCACTTAATATGGTAATGTAGATAGATTCCAGTGACCAGAAATGAACCAAGGGGTGAGGGTCATTTGATAATGAGATTAATACTCCTAGAACGGTCTTGAGATGCAAATTAGCAAACATTCCACCAACATGTCTCAAAATATACCCAAGAGCTAATGAGCAGCCACTTCGAGCATTTGGATCTGTATTGGATACAATCTCGTCAATAAAATTTTTAATAGTTTCAGATGCAGTGGATGATCCAGCAATTCCACAAAGCATTCCTATACTTTGTGCAGCAATATTTCTTGTGGATGAGTCAGTTTCCACTAGTGTCTTCTTAATAAGTTCAGCAAACGTTTTAACTACTCGTGAACTTTTGACCACACCTTTAGCCTCATTATGTGACAATCCAGATAAGGAATAATTTAAGACACTATGCAAGGAAACAATAGTATTGATTATAACTGCAGATTTCCTACCAGCACGACGCGGGTTTTGTAGCTCTGAGGAAGTAAAAAATGATTGAAGCTGGTTAAGTAAGCTCTCTTGGACTTTAGTAGGCTGCAATGGAAACAACACGGTGAAAATATCAATTGAGCAATCAACAATTGCCGTGGTAGCAGGTACTGGGCGTAAATTCTCATGGCCCTCATTCAACAAATATTCAAAATCATTATCATAAGACTCCAAAATCGGTCTCTGAATTAATGATTCAACTTCACTGACCCAGTCCTTTGAACCCGAAAGCCAGTGGGTTTCACGTTCATCTTGAGAATTGTCCTTTCCTTCATTTTTTAGCTCAACGATATCGTACCCCTTAACTTTACTGGTAAGTCCATAAGCATCATTATCAGCAGTTTCCCAAATAGAATCAATTGCACCCGAAGCGGTGGCTATTACGGTACTCAGTTTCGATGATATTTTGCGATCAGCATCAGCAACTGTAGCCAATGCAGCAGTTAACGCATTAGCAGCAAATGTATCCACTGAATGCGACTTTTTCGATAACAAAAAGTAACATTGTAAAATTCGTCGTTCCACCAAAGTATGTAAATCGAATACTGATAAGTTAAATAGCTGAGTAGTTGGGTTATTATCATCTACCAATAATCTTGGTGGTATTGCCGAAATGAATATATGGGCATTTTGAATCATACTACCGATTCTTCGGCCGACATCAGCGGTAACCAATTTACTATTATGGTTGAGAAACGTTAACATAGCACTCAAAGCACCCTTTCGAACATGCAAAAGATAACAAACTTCTAATGCTCCTTTCTTCTCAAAATATTCCTTGCCACTTGGTTTGGACAATACTGACTTCCAAATCAGCATAAGTTGGCTTAAATGAATTTTGATAAAACTGGGACCTAATGTCATTAAACCAGATAATAATCTCCAACCTACTTGTGCTTGTAATGCCACCACAAATACTGATCCATTACCCTTAAGTAATGAAGTGGCTGTACTTAACACTTTGGACGTTATAGCGATAGAAGAGTATTGAGCATATTCTTCAGTCAGCCCAACAAGCATAGATACCATATCAGCATGACCTAATAGTTTACTAGGATTAAAAGATTTTTCTTCAGAAGTTTTTAAACTTTCAGTAATTGTATTGAGACCAACGGTTAACAAATCATTAAGTTTTGATGGCATCTTTGAAGTAAGTGCTTTCAAAGCAACATTCGCATGAATTCTTACCAATTCGCTTTCATGACCAATTAACTTCATTAGCACGGTTTTTATAGAGTCAGATTCGCCAGAAACTGCGGAGCCCAGCGATTCAATAAGGCCTTTTAACACTGAAAGTGACGCTGCAAGAGAATTCTCTGGCAAACTTTCCCCCGAAGACAAAATTTTGCCAACTACAACCCTAAGAGCGTTCAATTGGCCATATTCACCAGATCTGGCTGCAATTATATCATTAAGCACAATTCTCACATGAGCCCTTGCAGCGATCTCAGTATGTTTGTTATCATTTTTAATCCCAATCTCTGGCAACATTTCAACAAGTAGAGATTGAGCAATTACCGCATATTTAGAGTCGATTGTAGTTTGGTCCATTAATAGAACAAGTTCAACGATTGTTTCAATAACCGCCGCCCGTATACGAGTAGTCGACCCTTGGCGGACATATGTAGATGTAAGAACCCTCAAGGCATCTTGAAACGATAATGAGAAAAATTGAGGTGCTTTTTTCGAAGTAGTGACATTATTACCATCTTCTTCTTCGTCGTCATCATCATCGTCTCGTTCTTCATTTTGATCTTTTGATTTTTTAGATTTCTTCTTTATGGACTTGGCTCTTTTAGGTGTGGGGGCCGTAGCATTTAATTGCACCAGGTTATATAGTGCTTGTGCGAGGGCCTGAGCCGCTGAATACCTTACAATACTGTGCGAACTTGCAAATGCTTTGAAGCTTAATGATTTAAATTGTTCAAAATCAGAATGGCCCTTGAACTGGGGTTTGATAGAAACCAATGCTGTTATAACTCCAAAAGCAGCCGAAGCAACTTTAGCCGACTTATCGGCTGTAAGATTCCTTGAATGTTTCCATAAATCTTTAATTAGAGTATCTTCAAAAGTATCACCAACTGATTTGATAATAGACTGTAATGAAGATAAAAGACAAAATCTGTATCCAGCACTCTGTGGGGCATCTTTCAAAAGCTTGTCCAAGGATAAAGCAGCTAATGGGCCTAATGAAGATATCTATAATGTTAGGCTACCCACAACATAAATTCCAAATGATCCAAATGTGAACTTACATGTAAGCCTGCAGCTTTGTATAAGCTTCCCAACGAAACAGCTGATATTCTACTAGTTAGCACCTAGAGGAAGTCTTGGGTTATTTCGAGTCAATTCAACTTACTGCTTAAGCTCGTAGCTTTTTTTCTCGGATTTTCCTAAATTCAAGTAATTTAACAATACTTGGGAAGTTTCATACAAATTGGCGGTCGATGTGTTCGAATAAACGTATTGGTAGATTTTTGCAATTTCATTACGTACAGCCTTTGTGTTTATCTCTGCTTTCCCTTCTTTGTTTTCATGAATGAATTCAAGTAACTTCTTCAATTCCCCGGTTACAAACCGCTGTTGAGTTGCAGTGACTGCCGTCGAATCACCATTACTTGATGCCGTCAGTGCAGTCAAAATATCACTGAGCCATGCTAAAACCCTATAAGGTTGTTTGTCCACTGGTACTCCAACATACTCCGAGGATGTAAACTCGAGATCCTCTAGTTTCTTACTTGTACTGGCCATTGGTTAGATGTAGTTTGCCAGGCTCACCAGCTAGGTATACCAGTATACCGTACTCTTTACACAATATTAAATGCAATATATTGCAATTGTGGAATTATATATTAATCAATATTAATTGCAAGCTTAAGCTTAAGCTAGCTTTTTGAGTATACGTAGTAGACTTCAAGTCTATACCCGTACGTATACGTTGACCGGTAAAACTTGCTAAATGATTTAAATCGAGATGTTAATACAGGCGGTGATCACGAGAGCTCTATAATATATATTCCAGATCTGCGATGCCCTAGATTCCTAGAATTCCACTAATAGCTTTGCAAAAATAAAAAAAAAGATGAATACAACCACAATTAATGATGAAAATTGATGACGTTAGTCTGTAAATACTATTGAGACTAATCATGTGGCTAAGAAAGTACCCCAGGTACTGATATATTATTTTCATATCTACATCACTTATATTGGAGCTACATTCATATCCATCCATCCAAGGAAATCGTCACCATTACCATTCATCCAATCAATACCCTGCATCAGTGTGTCCAGATGTAACGGGTCACTTGAAGCACCGGTGGATCCTAAAAACCGTGCCGTACTTCCATCAGGCCTAGACATACCCATTCCAGGTGTAGATGTACCCGTAAGCGGTGTATTCTCATTAACCGTATTCACACCCGAAACAGGGATAGAATTCGCTGTCGGTAGCTGACTTGTATTCACTTCGACTCCATTACCATTAGCAAGGCCCATAGCAGTTGTTGAAACATCAAGCTCTGTTAAGGGAGGTGAAACTCCAGGAAATGCATTGTGTGCAGCATTGGCATGTCGTGGAACCAACGTGGTTATAGTAGTACCGTTGGGCGTTGTTATAGCATTAGTCGTAAAATCATCTTGTGTTATTTGGTTATAAAATGGTAACGGTGGCACTGACTCTGAATGTGGTAAGCTTGGAGGATTGGGTCCTATCAATGCCTTGGGCATGTTATCGTCATTATTGTTCGTTGCATCATCTTTGTGGATTGGCGATCCACGTCGTCGGGCTTCATGAATCGCCCAAATCAATTCATAAAACATTGAAGCTGTTAAATGTGATCTCATTCTTGTAATTATCCCTGGTGCTTGTGTTAATAGGTATGGATGAGTAATAATAACAAAATTCAATTTTTCTAATACTTTAGCTGTTCGTGATATATCATTTTCAAGGTCCTTCCATGCTGTTAACATATTTCTGAATAATCTATGTACAGTTACAACCGATTGTCTTGCACTTTCAATCTGTTGAGGTAACAATAAAGGGGATAAATGCAATCTGAATAAAATGAATGCCGCAAATGACACTGGATGTCTCATATAAATAGGATACTCTATAATCCTTCGTTTTTCTGCTAATTGTGAAAATACCGTGATAACCCTGGTGGCCGAATTAAATGCAACCATTACAAACCGGGCTTGTTCCTCCACATGACTACCGGGTAAAAAAGAAAAAACACAAATCATAAGCTTGACGTATAAGAAATATAGTTCAACTTTAGGGTCACTATCATGAATACCTATATTTCTACCCAAACGTTCAAGTTCTTCAAGCATAATAGTCAATACTCCACATCTACTTGATGGTTCTATTAATCCATCAGCAGTACTAGGATTAGAGCCTACTTGTTCAACTAGTCTTGAATGGAATACTGATAAAATGAGTAATGATCGGAATGATCTTGGTAATGATTCATCAGTTCTAGCAGCCTCTATAAGATAATCGATAGGTATATTAGGTGGTAATCCTAAATTAGCACTCCATACTTGTTCTGAAAAATAAATAGAAAGCCATGTTCTTGTTCGCCATTTCTCAGCATCAGGTAAACTAGTTTGAGTTCTTGAAAATTCGTAAATAAATTTGCCCCTATGAAGACCTAATTGCATGCCTAAATTTTTAGCTAACCCTATAAACCGATAAGAGCAATCGTCAATAACTTTAACATTTGGTAAGGGCCAATTGCCTAAAATCAAAAGCGCTTGAACCACATGAGCTGACCTTGGTGTTTGCATCCAGCATGTTTCTATGGCTAATTGCTTGATAAGATCACAAAGACTATTGTACAGAGAAGGTTCCGGCTCAGAAAGCGAAGCAGTTAAACAAACAGTCCAGAACAGTAGTTTCGACTGTTGATAAAGCTCGCATGCAGAATTAGATTGAATAATAGGTAGGTAGTGTAAGTAATCACTTAAAAATTTTGAATGTAAAGTCTCTGCACGTTCCCGGCTTATCCTAACAGGACCCACCATGAACTCTTCGATGTCCATACCACTTGCCTCAGGAGGATTAGTAATAGGCCTAACAGGTTGGTAATCTTTTGTGATATCAACTTCTGGTGCAGTATATTTCGCAGCCACTGGAGATCTAGAATGCATAGTTCCACTCTCAGCAGTATTTGTGATATGTTTGTCCGAAGATAGTATCCGTTGTGCTTCATCCATTGGTAAAATATTCCTTGGGAGTCTGTCGGGAGTCGTTGATGGATCGCCGTTAGCTTCTCCTCTACCATCTTTATCAGATAATAACGAGCTTATAAGCATACTTGACGCCTCTGGGTTTTTGGTATTTTTGGCTATAAAAGCCGCTAGATAACTTTCACGTTGCTGGAGATAATCTACTTGATCCCGTAATGCCGTTATATCATCTCGTAATAATTGTACTTGTCCTCCTTTCTTTGGTCGGTACCGAGGGTCGACTATACAAGTGCGATTCATTTTAGCACACCTTGAGCACGGCTCAGGATACATTTCGACAGCATTACACCTGATTTTTTGTTGCCTACATTCAGTACAAGACTTGACTGGCCGACTGCGCGGCTGGTTCCCTTTGTCGTGGTCATATTGGTTTCTTCTGGCGGGGCCTGATGTAGAGGTTGGGGAACTGGATGAAACTGATGAAGATCTCTCACTGCGTCGCCGTAACCGAGCTTCGGGGCTGTCCACCGCCGAACTTTTTCGTTTCCTTGACTCCATATATCTGGACGTCTTTCTCTCGGCGTTCGTTGATGTATTTTGAAGTTCTAGTCGTGAAAATATATGAAATGCATCAAGTGAGGGGTTCCTGCAGGTAATTCAACTCTTTGGCCGCGCCCGCACCATGCCACTATATATACCATCATAACGTACGCGTACTAACATCTGTGTACACTACTGTGCCAGTACAGGTATAGGGACTTTCTACCGTGGTTATAACGTACGTTTGACCCTGGGCCTAGCTAGCTTAGCTAGATCGAAAAAAAAAAAGATCGCGCTTCATTGTACATAATTACGTACGTATGTAATTCAACATTATACAAGGCAAATGACCAGCAAAATACAAAAATAATATATTTACTACTTGGTCATTTATTTGGATGGATCAGGGGTGTATCTAAGGTAAGGCTTAAGCTCAGTCACTTGAGCGTATTTCTTTTTAGCATCTTCGGTAGAAACAGTAGGAGGAATAATAACATCATCACCGGGGATCCAGTCAATAGGAGTAACAAGAGAATGTTTATCACTCAATTGTAAAGCATCCAAAACTCTAAGAATTTCAGCACTGTTTCTACCGGTAGAAGGAGGATAACTTAAGAATAATCTAACCTTCTTGTTAGGATCGATAATAAAGACGTTTCGAATAGTAGGGACGACAGTAGTACCCAATTTCTTGAAACCCTCTTCATCAACCATATCATAAAGGTAAGCTACTTCACCGGAAGCATCAGCGATGACTGGGAAGTTGAATTTTTTACCACCGGTAGAAGTTTCTTCAATATCCTTGACCCACTCATCGTGCTTGTCCAAAGTGTCGGAACTAAGACCAATCAACTTAGCATTGCGCTTAGCAAATTCATCTTTGAGTCTTGCAAAAGCACCTAGCTCGGTAGTACAAACAGGAGTGAAGTCCTTGGGATGAGAAAACAAAATAGTCCACGAATCACCAATGAAGTCATGGAAATTGATCTTACCCTCAGTAGTATCGGCGGTGAAATTTGGAGCAGTAGACCCAATTCTGATTCTTGGTTGATCTTTCGCTGAGAAAGAGATGAACCGGGCACGAGCACTCAATGAGGCGGTTCTTGCAATTGGAGTAGCACGTCTGGCGAATACAGTAGCAAACGACATTCTTCAAATAGGTACCTTTGTAAAAAGTGACGGTTGCTAAATTAACCGACAATGTTAACCTTTTATATGCCGATAGATGTCGACAGGACCCGGAATCGATCTGAGATCCTAATTTCACGTGAGCAAAGCCCGTGCCTCTTACAAATGAAGGCATTGTGAAGCCAATTTACACACTACCAATTTCAATATGACTTCAAGGAGCAACTTCCTATAACCTTATGAATTTATATATAAATACAGATAATAGCAATAAAATATCTGGTCTGCTTCTTTTTTGGAGCATTGAAATGGGACAGTTCCATAATGTTTAAACCTTAAATCAAGCAGATCGCATTGTCGAGATATCCGGGGGAATTGCGCAATTGTAATGATCATGATCATGATCATGGATATCGATTATTAATGCATTTTCTACATAAATGAGATACTATATAAGCCGCTAAAGGCCTCCCACTAGTTCTAAGAAAGTTTAGGAACTCTCTTCCTTGATGGCCTGGGCGACAGAGGGGCGTTCAGAAATCTCTTTGTACCATCTCTCTACCCCTTCGTACTTGGAAATGTCAATGTTCATTTTCTTCAGCCAGCTGGTAACGACATATGCGTAAGCATCTGCAATAGAGAACTTGTCATCTGACAACAAGTACTTCTTCTGTTTAAGCAAGGAGTCCAAATACGAAATGTCTCTGAAGACGTACTTCTCGGTAATCACCTTACGAGCATTGTCATCAAACAGTGGGTTGAACAAAAGTCCGCAAGACTTGTGGTAGTCACTACCGATGTAATTGAGCAATGACAGGGCCTCCCATTTCTCCTTTCCGGTGGTAGGGAAGAATACCTTTTCGGGGCTAAGACTGGCCAAGTATTGCAAAATAATTGGGCCCTCAGTGAGAAGTGTGCCGTCAGAGAGCTTCAAGGCGGGAACTCTTCCCTTGGGGTTGACCTCGCTGAGAGGCTGTTTAGTCTCGGCAACAACAATTCCGTCGGCAGTCTTCTCAGCCTTAGAAAGCTTGTATGGGATCTCTCCCTCGATCAATGTAATGTGGCTGGCCAATGAGCAGGCAAATGGAAGGTAGAACAATTCGACTGGTGAGGACATTTTGAAATGAATGATTTTTTGTTGTGGGTTTCAAAAAGAAAGAGGAGGATTGGTTGGTATTTATATTTGTGGGGGGGGTATCCAATACTTCTTCGAAGATACTGGAAAAATTACCGATTTTGGGCATTGCATATATTCCATCCAGCACACCTTGTTACATCGATAGCTGAGGTATTTTGGCTCCACACTATGTTCTCGGCATTTCACAGACCCCGAGCCGATAATACCGCGTTTTGAGTCTGGTAACCTATCTAATTACAGCATCTTAATGATGATGATGATAATCTATTCGCTGTAAGCTTATTGCCAGAGCGTCTATATACATACATATATTGTGGTCACGCCTATGTTGACTTTGGTAACCCATCATAGATTCCGACGTCACAACCTTCGATTACCTGATTATTACCTGATGTTTATAGGCCATTATGTAAAGAGATCATATGATGATGCATCTCAGCTTAGTAAGCTGAACTCTGAACCAACCAAATCATCCATATTATTATAAAAGTGAACAACGGAGAGTTATCCAAATATTAATATTCAAATAACAGTGTCTATATTCAAGAACTATTAATTACAGTTACCGAATTCGACGAATTGTTTACGAAGAAAAGTCAAGAGTATAATAATAATATTCCTATTTAGTCCTTTTCTGGAGTATTAGCTTCTTCCAAGCTTGCTTCCTCGTCTTCGAGGACCTCCAATTCTTCATCAATCATTCTATCAACGTCATCTGCCTTCTCGGGGCTAAACTGAACTCCCATTGTATCCTGGATCTTTTCCCTCAACTGTCGTTTGGTCATATTATCCAAATCAGCATCTTGAAGTAACCCTCTGATAGTTTGTCGAATAATATCATCTTTACTTTCATTAACAAGTAATTCACGACCGACTGGAATCACCTGAGTAGTCATTGTTTGTCTTCTTGTCATGTTCATTGTGTCCATATGACTCGTTGGACTACTAGCCCGACCAAATTCAACACTATAAGTTGAAAATGGTCGCATTGATCTATAATCATCTCCTTTAGAATACAATGAAGAAGCACCGCCGACTAATCCACCGTTGAAGGTGGGTGGTTGCAATTCTTGCATATCATACCCAGCTGCTGAACTATATCCAACAGAATTATACATCTTACCCTTTCTTTCATCAAAAATAATTTGTCGTTCTGCTCCTGGTAATCCATTTCTCATTGCATACGATTTCCATGTTTCTAATTGAACTGCTGTTTCTTCACCACCATATTCACGTTGAATATATCTAGTTCCACCCTTTTCTTCAAGTACTCGAGTGTTACCCCAAGAGAAATTATCCATATTCCAAAATGAATATATCGGTAACAAAAATGAATGAATCGGATATGCTAAAATATAAATAATCATCCATCCGACATGTTGCCATTGTCGTCGGAAAATAAATACTAATGCTTGTAACCCATACACGGCGGCAATCAAAATAATGGAAATTAAAGGAAGTGCTCCTGAATGTGATGCAATCTTATAAATTAAATATCCAAGATAGACAACCACTGAGGGTAACATAACAGTACCAATGAGATCAATAAATACAACTCCTCTCATACCAAAACAACAAAACCCACACATATTTTTTAATCTTAATAATTCCACAAGATTATGTACAGTGGAATTAATCCATCTTCTTCGTTGTGATAATAAAATGCTCAGATCCTCAGGTACTCTTGTTTCTGCATGTGCATCCGCAACAAATGTATATTTCATTTTAGAGAAATGTTTCGACATTAATGTAGTCAAATATCGATCTTCTCCTAATGAAAATAAATTCTTCTTATGTAATGTATCAACATTAGTAACTGAATAGTCTTTGATAACTCCATTAGATATAATCAATGGTTTATGAGTTTTGGCAGTACGTAACCTATACATGGAAAAACATCCAGGTAAACATGTAACACTACCAAACAAACTTTCAAAGGCCTTTGTCAAATGATGTGAAATAAAATATTCATAAACTTGAATCATTGTAGTCCATGATTGTTCTTCATTTTGTAACCCTGTTTCACCACATATTCCAGCGATTCTACCATCATTAACACATGAAGCTACTAATCGAGTTAATGCATCTTCTTGTACAGATGTATCAGCATCAACCATAAACAAATATTCATAAAGTTCAGGATCAACACCAACAACATTACTCAATTGATGGAACATTTCTAATTCTAAAGGAGTCATAGGAGCTTGATAATGCACATGATTCAAAAAGTTCAACAATAATATTTGTGAGTCTCGTTTACCTCTATTACCGGCCTTAGGATTATCATCTCTTCGTTCATCTGGACGACCAACTTTTACAACAACCATATAAGGTACGATGTTTCCTTCACTTTCATAGAGACCAGAATAAACCTTAGCATAATTTAACCGGTCTCTATTTTCACCAATACTGATATAAGGTAAATCAGGTGGATTAACCTTCTCTTCTACTCCTAATAAATCTAAAACAATATCTGGAGTACTTCGACCATTACCAGATCCGGTAACTTTACCATCACAAATAATCATCAAAAGCTTTCGTTGATTATTATATTTTAAATTAGTCAATGAATCAACTGCAAGACGTAATTCATCTTCACTTTCTGTATAAACAGGAACTTGACAAATAACAAACTTATCTTGAGGTGATGGTACTTTACTAGATCCAAATCGAATTGATGCTAAAAATTTTACTACAGTAACTGAAGTTAATATACCAGCAATTACCAATAAAATAACATTAGCTGCTTGACATTTAGCAGAATCACGAAAATCCACTTCACCCATTGCAAATGCATTTCTTAAACATGTTAAAGTATGAGCTCTAGTAGTATCATCTAATTCATCACCATAAAATTCATCAGTAATATCACTACCTTGATTAGCAGAAAATATCTGAACAACTTTACTACTGAAAAAGTTGTATGGTTTGTACGCTGAAGATAGATCTTCATCATAAACCTCTATAGTATAAAAATAAGGTGTAACATCAAATACTTCATTGTTAATGATAAACCAATAATTACCATTATCACCTTGTTCCTTAATATATTTTTTCGAAGATACTACTTTCCCTTTATAATATTGTTTAACAAATGGTTCGAATTTTTTATCATACCAACTATACTTATGTAATGCAGTAGTATTAGATGGTACTTTATAGCTTCCACTATAATGCATTGCTTCAGTTAATGGATATTGAGTTTGATTAACCCTCAATACAACACTTTCATCACTAACTAAATCTGGGCATGCAACAGTTAATGGTGGAGGGAAATATCCTGATAAATCTTGACCAGCAAACTGCATCATTAAATCAGATGTAGTTTCAATCCCATTATCAGAATGCTGGATTTTATAAAATTTTGTAAAATCATATACCTTACCATGAATAGATGCATAATAATCTGTAGAACCTTGATGAGTATTTACTTCTTTCAAACTCCATACTTTGTCATAATCTGGACATACAAAATAACTTAAGAACATCATATAAAAAATAATAGCAGCATTGAATAAGAAAATCAAAAAGCAAATAACCAATTTTTCTCTCCATGCCATTCTAACTTCGGATCTCTTCATACCCATAAGATATTTCAAAACAGGATTAGGGATCCAAAAGGTCAACAGCCATACAAACCATACCCATGCTCTTCGTTCTCCCGTCATGGGAACTTTCTCAATCTCTGGTTTAGGTCCAAGTTGATGCTCTGCATCCTGTTGATATTTTTTAATAAAGTAATCAGGATCCTCTTCATCAAGTTCATCGATTTCATCTCCATGTATGTTTCTATGAATACCCGAAGCGCCGGATCCCATAACTTCTGGTTTGCCAGCCATGATACTTGCATCATCATAAGTGATAGTAGGTGCAGCCCGGTCGTATGGTCGTGACATTATTGAGCCCTCTGGTTCACCAACAGCATATACATTATTATTAGGATCGCCAGTAAACGAGTTGTTGCGAGGATCATCATAGTAAGGTTGCAATGCAGCTTGGACTGCTGCTTGTGGTGACATTGTAATTCCTCTCTGAGCTTCATAAGGATTGATTTGTGGGGAAACGCCCGATTCCAAGTGTTCTAACCCAAGTTCTAAATCCTTCCATACAGATTCAGAAATCCATAATCGATGAGTGCCAAGACAAAAATCCTCAGGTCCCCAACCCTTTTCATTACGAGCCCATTCTTCAAGGTCGAATACTCCAATATCAGGAGGTAATAATGGAGAATACCTTTCCAAAAATTCATAAAGATCGAAATCAGCAGTAAAATCAATACCTTTACGTTTTTGAGCCCATTCAGTGATAAAATATTCTCTTACTTGAGAAGAAACAACTGAACTTGACCAAGTATCCGAGGCTAAAGATGCAGCATCTTGACATGAAGAAAGATTAAAAATTGTCCAAATTCGGTCTACTTCGATTAATGATGCAATATTAAGAAAATCATCTGTATCATTTTCATTAGGATTTCTTGGTAAAAATGATAAATAAGAAAATGAAGAGTCCAAAATTGTTCTAAAATTTTCAATAACTGGTAATTGTTCTAGTCGTGATTTGGAGCTCATTTTAGATAATGCTTTAGAAACAGATGAAGGAGTTTTAGAAATATTAATTCCATCTTCTTTTAATTCAGAGCTTATTCCTGCAGAGTTGTCAAATACATTTCGAAGTATTGCTTCTTTATGATGATCATTACATTCAACAATAGTAACAACAGATACAATTTCATTCGGATCTTCACCATTGCTTGTTACTTCAAGATTTCCACCTTCAACTTGGTTATCAAAAGTTGGGGCATCAAATTCAGAAAGATATTTGTTCAGCTCGGCAACAACACTGTGTACTAACGATACCAAAGATGAAGTGATCAATTCTTCAACCGTATAATCCTTTTGAATGCTTGGATCAATTCCTATAAGGGAAGCTCCCTCAGCGATATCATTAGGATCGCTATTACCAAGCAAAAGAATCCCAGATAAAGTAGATAAAACCCCTCTTAACGCTGATCCCTTAAGTCCACATTGTCTCAGTGCATCACTCCAATCCTTCGCCAATGCGTAATCATCTGAGTACATGACCCAGTCCGGTAACTTGTAAGTGCCAGATTTTGAAAGCAAATCGTATTGTTGTGGGGATGATTTCAACGATAAATATTGACCCCTTTCTTCCGATTCTGCCATGAGCAAATGATAAAACACATCAAAGGACCGGTTAACGGAATTTTTCGGCAAGTGGAACAACTGTTTTAATGTGCTGTATGGCTGTTCCGAGATTGCTATTCGCGACGATACTATTTCGCCTGCAGCATTCAATGATAAGGCAACCCCTATTCCGTTATGAAACCGGGCCGAAAGGTTCTGTGGAGTCAGTGCGGTGAAAAAGGGGCAAATGACGTTCAAGCATTGCAATACTGCTGGGTTAATATTAGGAAATGAAGATACTGCGGAATAGAACGAAGACGAAGAAGCAGGATGCGTAGGCCTATAAATTTCAAGTTAGCAAAAAAAAAAAAAAAAAACTGAAATGAGAAAAAAAGAAAACTACCAATGTCTCTCTTTACTTACATGACCAGGAGAGCCTGGTACTCTGCTCTCTTATACGCATGTTCCCATATTGAATGAACAAGTTCTTCATCTGCTCCGGCGCCAAAAACCAGAGTGGAGCTCGAATCCAGCCTTAATGTTCTGTCTTGAGTGTTTGTAAAGATTTGATGCAACGCCGCTATCAGCGAAGACGCAGAGATTGGCAGCGGCGAACTGGAAAGCGGTAAAACCTCCATTGGTAGGTATTTGGCACACTATCCCTGGGAGTAGTGAGATTTTCCAAGAAATTCAAACGAGTGTCGGATGCAACTAAATGAAAGGAAGAAGCGTTGATAAAATCGGTGATGAGCTATAAGCGTGTTATTGCAATTGGTGCACTTTCTATATATAGTGCGATCGGCCTATGCGGGAAATGCCTATCGGAGTTTATAGTGCGGAAAAGAAAAGAACAGAAAATAGCCAAAGGTTATATAACCACCGATGAACAATATGGTTGACAACGAGACAAATATCGCGAGCCAACGGGCTGTGTGGCGTTTTGGCAAGTGTCTCTGAAACAGAGGAGTAAACAGAATCGTAGAATGATCAAGAAAGCCCAACAGCTGTCTAGTCATTATAGGTAACGCGCGCGAGCTCTAGTTTTCAGCCGTTTGAGTGGGTCCAGGGTTGAGTGATCTCAAACGTTAAACACTAAATTCAAATTGGTCTCTAGTAAAACTTTTCGTATACAGATATATATATATATATATGCAAGGGCGTTTCTGATCGAAAGAAATGCGTAGCTATAGGTGTGCAGCTGGTAGACAATCTGTTATATGTTATATGTTATATATATATATATATATTTATTGCTACGGATGCCAGAAGAACGCCCGCTGCTCAGTTAAAGCTCGAAAGCCCACATAACACACGTCAGCATGGGCGTAAGTCGAAGTCAACGTGGGTAAGACATTGGGCCACTATTATGAAGCTACGTGCATTTTTGTCTGACGCGGCACTGCTCGCTTTGTCCACTTAAGGTGCGTCCCAAACGTTCCATGCATGCGCCAGAACACAATACTCTAACGATAATTCTTGAAGCTATAACTGTGAATGAAGTGGAGCTGAGCGGCTGCAGCGCTGGACTGGCTTATATATTGTTGAGTATACTCGGAGTTCCCCATATGCATGGATGGATGTGGACGTCCGCTTGCAATTGTATGCGATGGTGCGGCTGAAGACAGTGTTTACTTTTTTGGCTTCACGTGTCGCGCGTTCCTGCGTCGGGAATCAGGAAAGCAAAATAAGGTTTTGTAAATATATCAATCGAGAGATCTAAGTTATTAATTAAGCGCCGAAAGATTTTCGCGACTAATTAATTAAGTGGTAGTTTATAAGAAAGGAGCCCCTGGCAAATTTGGGGAGGCGGCGGTCCCAGCGAGACGATCCACCAGTGGCTCCTTCTTCTCGAACAGCCCACCGATGAGGTTGTTCGAATGGTCAATTTAGCGCTAGAATTCTGCCAGAGGACTCCAAGGCCGCCGCCATAAAAAGCTTTGCAAAGAAATTTAAAGACCCAAGTATTTATTATTAGCGTTAATTTTTAAGCTCAGAGATCCTTTCGCCGATCGATGGATTCTCGTTTTTTTTTTTAATTGTTTTTTTTTGTATGTACATTATATTGAATGTTTGTGTATGATATACGTACGTTTGGTAGGTTTTGTTTACGATTTGATCGAGTCCAACGATAGCTTAACTGGTGTATTTTTGGCACACACGCAAATTTATTTAATTAAGCTTATACTTTACTAACGGAGGGCTTCCACTTCATTCTTTCCCTTTGCATTCAACGCTCTCACCACCCAGCGGGCTCTTTTAGTCTTTGCCTTTCTAGAACCGTCATCTCGCCCTCCTTTTGCCTCGAGTCCCTTTGACGCGACTCTCCTTCCTGATCTCTACCCGCTACGGCTCAGACTTCTCTCGCCTTTGCTTCCCTCCCTCCCTCCTCCCTTCGATCCTTCCTGGGACTCCTCTCGCTTGGACCTATATTTGGGACGTATCTATTGGCAAGCTACAGACTATAGACAAGTACGAGTGCCGGGGACAGAATAAAAAACTAAATGCCGTTGCCTCCATCCGCCAACCCGGGCCAGTCGTTGGCGTCGGACATTTCACTTTTGCCCGTGTCAACTCTGACGGATCATGGACTAACGTCGCATATTGCTTCAAGATACCACCAAGGGCTGCCCTTTGTCACCATCTCTACGGGGACGCTGATTGCCCTCAACACTTTTGTACAGTTTGATATCAATCAAAGCCAGATCTTTCGGGACTTTGCTGCACGCGTGTACAATCGGCTTACAAAACGTAATGAAAGTCAGGTTGTGTTATTTCTCGGTGAAACCGGTAGTGGAAAGACTGAATTCCGTGATTCCTTCTGTGGGCATTTATTGTGTATGTATACACGACTTACAATTTTTTTCTCAAGAAAGAAAGAAAGAAAGAAAGAAAGAAACTAACCATCTAGCCTTGAGTAACAATCCGTTATCATCCAAAATTAGAAGCGCTGACTTTATATTTTCTGCATTTACCACTACTAAAACTGCATCTAGTCTGTCCAGTACGCGAGTAGGACACGTGTTGGAACTACAATATAGTAATGACTCCACACTTATCGGAGCTAGTATCTTGGATTATCGGTTAGAACGGCAACGGATCACCAAAGTCCCCACTTCTGAGCGTAATTATCATGTTTTTTATTATTTGATTTCGGGGACAGCCGAATCGGAAAAATCACATTTAGCATTAGGTGATATTGCCACTAATAGATACAGATATTTGGGTCATCATACTCAGGCAAAGATTGGAATTGACGATGCTCAACGGTTTAGAGAATTGAAAGCAGCATTGGGTGCACTGGAATTCTCTCGAGCTGATATTGCTAATATATGCCAAATTTTGGCTGCTATATTACATATTGGTCAATTACAATTTAAATCTACTGGATCGGATGGTACTAGTCAAGCCGCTGTAGAAGTTTCAAATAAAGAGATTCTGGCATGTATTGCAAGCTTTTTAGGAGTGAGAGCTAATATTTTGGAAACCACTCTCAGTTATAAAAGTGTAATGATCCAAAAGGATAGAGTTACGTTAGTTTTGGATTTGAAAGGTGCTCGTGAAAATGCTGATGAATTGGCTAGGACATTGTATACATTGTTGTTTTCATGGATTATGGAACGAATCAATGAACGATTATCATTAGCAAGAAATAAAGGTGAAGGTTTTGAAATTGAGTCCCTTGTGGATAATACCATTACAGTTGTTGATTTTCCTGGGTTCACTATTTCAAGCTCTGTACCTACTTTGGATAAACTTTTACACAACTCTGCTAACGAACTTCTTTACAATTATTTATTACAGTTTTATTTCGAATTACCCAGTGAAAAGTTTGGCAGTGAAGAAGTTGTTGTACCTGCATCTGAATATTTTGATAATTCTGATACAGTTCGAACATTATTCCGGCCATCATTAGGATTGCTTTCAGTTATTGATGATTATAGTCGTCGAGATAAAGAGGATTCTGCATTAATGGGGTCAATGAAACGTCGATTTGATAAAAATCCCGTTATCGATGCTACATATTCAAGAAGATCATTTTTGGTCCGTCATTTTGCTGGTGAAGTTGAATATAACGTGGATAATTTACTGGCTTCAAATGCAGAATCGATTTCTGGGGATATCATTCAATTATTTACTTCTTCTTCATCTTCATCATTCCTTAAATCTGTTTTCACCGGTGCGGTTGTCGATGCAACATTTGGATCAAAGCAAACCGTTGTTGAAGCACATTTATCCTCTGAACCACTACGCGCTCCTTCAGTGGTAAGAAGATCACAAAGTTTGAGACGTAAACAGTCCAAGAACAACAACAATAATAATAATAATAATAATGCTTCTGCAGCGGCAAACAAAAAGAACGGTAATAAGAAAAACGCTGCAGGACAATTTGTTTCTGCTATGGATAATCTTGTTGAATCCTTTGATGGTGCCAATTCATATTTTGTTATCTGTTTGAAACCAAATGATCATCGTATGACCACTTCATTCGATGCTAGATGTGTAAGACAGCAAATAAAGGCATTCGGTATTCCTGAAATTGCTAGAAGGGTCAAGCATACAGACTGTAGTATATTTATGCCCTTTAATGAACTAATTGCTCTTTCAGATGGTTCAGATGATGTTCTTGGTAATGGAGGTTCCGAACGTGATCGAGCTATTCAAATTATTAATGCTCGTGGTTGGCCTGAGCGTGATGCTAGATACGGTCTTTCCGGAGTATTTCTCTCTGAAAATGCTTGGCAACAATTGACTGGTAAATTTTCTTATACTGATGATCAAGGTTCCAGTGGTGGTGGTAATAAATTTGATGAATGGGGTAGACCATATGCTGAAAATGATGGGTTTTATTATGATCCAGAAACAAAATCAATTGGTGGTGTAACTAATGGTGGTGATATGTTTAGATTTGCTGATTCAAGATCTACTAAAGATGCATTGATCCATTCCAAAGAGATGGGTGAGGAAGAAGACAGTTCACGAGAAGTTGAAACTATCTCAGCCAAACGGAAAGAATGGTTATTTTTGGTTTACCTATTCACTTGGTTTATCCCTGATGGATTTTTAAAGTTGCTAAGTAAATGGAGCACGAAACGAGAACAAATGGCATTAAAACATATCCGAGTAGCATGGAGGGAAAAATTGGCTATCAATATGATGATTTGGTTGACTTGTATTTCTTGTGTTTTATTTTTGATTGGTTTCCCTATATTAATTTGTCCTACTCAAGATGTGATGAGTAGTGGTGAATTAAGTGGATATTCTCAAGATAATGATCCTGATCATGTATATACTTCAATTCGAGGGGTTGTATTTGATATTACCCATTTTGCCGCTGCTCATTATCCATCTATTGTACCTGATGATGATGTTTTGAAGTATGGTGGTAAAGATAGTTCCGATTTATTTCCTATTCAATTATCAGCAGTTTGTAGGAGTACTAATGGAAGTTTGAGTCCTTATCTTGCATATGGATCAACTACAAATTATAGTGATGCTAATGCTGTTTATCATGATTTTAGATCATTTACTGATGATCCACGACCAGATTGGTATCTTCAACAAATGCAATTTCTTAATAAGAATTATAGGAAATCGTATATCGGATATACTGGGAAAGAGGTATTAAAAATGGCTACTGATAAAGGCAAAACAGTTGTAAGTTTAAATGGGTATGTTTATGATTATAGTTCATATATTGCTGGAGAAGTTTCAGTTAAACCACCTAAAAATACTAAAATTGATTATGAAATTAGTACTGATTTTATGGATGCAGAGATTACCAACCTTTTTCAACAATTTTCAGGTCAAGATGTTAGTAAAAAATATAAAGAACTTGATTATAGCGATAGTGAACGGTTTGAAATTGAACGATGTTTAAGGAATGTATTTATGATTGGTAAACTTGATACAAGAGATTCAGTTCGATGTGTATTTGCAAGATATTTCTTGTTAGCTATTACTATTTTTGTTGTTGCTATTATATTGTTTAAATTTTTAGCAGCATTACAATTTTCAAGAGAACGAAGTCCAGAAGATTTGGATAAATTCTTTATTTGTCAAGTACCTGCATATACTGAAGATGAAGAATCATTAAGAAGAGCAATTGATTCTTTGGCACGTACACGATATGATGATAAACGGAAATTGTTATTAGTTGTCTGTGATGGTATGATTGCTGGTGCTGGTAATAATGAAGTTCCTACACCTTATATTGTATTAGATATTCTTGGAGCATCACGAGATGCTGGCTCTGAAGATTTGAGTTATCATAGTTTGGGTGAGGGCGCTAAACAACATAACATGGCACAAGTTTATTCTGGTCTTTATGAAGTTAGTGGTCATATTGTTCCTTATATTGTTATTGTGAAAAAGGGTACACCTGCTGAAAGTCGAATGGGTGGTAATAGAGGTAAACGTGATTCTCAATTAATTTTGATGAAATTTTTAAATAAAGTACATTATAATTTACCTATGACTCCTCTTGAATTGGAATTATACCATCAATTACAAAATGTTATAGGAGTTAACCCTGCTTATTATGAGTTTGTATTACAAGTAGATGCTGATACCGTTGTTGCACCTGATGCTCCTAGTAGATTGATTGCTAATATGGTTCATGATATCAGAGTACAAGCAGTATGTGGAGAAACTGCTTTGTCAAATGCTCGTGATTCTATTGTTACAATGGTTCAAGTTTATGAATATTATATTTCTCATAACCTTGTAAAGGCCTTTGAAAGTTTATTTGGTACTGTTACATGTTTACCAGGTTGTTTCAGTTTATATCGAGTTTTTGAAGCTGATACTGGTCGACCTTTATTTGTATCAACTGCAGTAGTAAAGGGATATAGTGAAAACCGTGTTGATACTTTACATTTAAAGAATTTACTACAACTAGGTGAAGATAGATATCTTACTACATTGTTACTAAGACATAATTCAAGGTTTAAGACAAAATTTAATCGATTTGCATTAGCAAATACTATAGCACCAGATAGTTGGTCAGTATTTTTATCTCAAAGAAGAAGATGGATTAATTCAACTGTACATAATCTTGTTGAGTTAGCACCAATGGGACAAATGTGTGGATTTTGTTGTTTTTCAATGAGATTTATTGTTATGGTTGATTTATTTAGTACAATTATTCAACCAGTTACTGTTGCATATTTGGCATATCTTGTTTATCTTTGTGTTGATAATAAAGATGATATTCCTATAACATCTATTGCTATGCTTGCAGCTATTTATGGCTTACAAGCCATTATTTTCTTATTAAGAAGGAGATGGGAAATGATTGGATGGATGTTTGTTTATATTCTGGCTATTCCTATTTTCTCTTTGGCGTTACCACTTTATGCATTCTGGCATATGGATGATTTCTCGTGGGGTAGTACACGTATAGTTGAAGGTGGTAAACAGCGATTAGTTGAGCATAATGAAGGTACATTTGATCCCTCGGAAATTCCGTTACAAACGTGGCAAGACTATGAAGCTGAGGGATTAAAGGAATCAGGGTTCATTGATGATGACCGAAGTATGGTTAATGATGGTATGAGTGCTTATGATGCTAGGACAACTGCAGGTGGAATACCACCAAGCCGGCCAGTATCACAATACGATTTAAGAGCCATGTCGACTATTGAGCCTAGTATATATGATGCCCGTAGAGGTAGTATGGGTAATGAGCTTGAAATGGGTATGGTACGTAATAGTACTGTTGGAACATTATCAGGTGCAATGGGACCTACTGATCAACAAATTACTGATGAGATTAGAGAAATATTACGTACAGCTGATTTGATGAAAGTGACAAAGAAGGGAGTAAGATTACAACTAGAGCAGAAGTTTGGTGTACGTCTAAATCATAAACGGGATTATATCAATTTCGTAACCGAAGCCATTTTAACTGGTGAGTTATAATAATATATTTTTTGGGTTATTTTATTGTTATCTAATGTTCTCTGCTGATTGTGTAGTAAGTTGTAAATTAGGCTACCTTTATCACCGTTATATGTTAACTGACAAGTTCTATATTAAATACTGTATATGTCAAGGCTAAATATCTATAGTTTTATTCATCATTATCAGGTTCAGGTGCTTTTAAAGAGTGTTCTTTAACTGGGAACCCTGATGGGATAGTTAATAAAGCAGTTATAACAACCCCAATGAAAACTTCCTTGACTGAAAGCAAATAACTATAACGAACCATCGACCGGTACGGTTCACTAAAAGAAGCAATAACATCAGAAGATTTTAAAGCCTCATTTATAATTTCTTCTGCATGTTTGCCATGAACATTTGCTAGCAAATTTCTTTCCAAGGCATTTTGGAAAACTGTAGAAGATATAGCTACACCTATTGTTGAGCCTAACCCTCTTGCTCCATATTGAATTGAGCTTGTCAATGATTGTAGTTTGGGGTCAAACGATATCAACGAAATTAATGAAATCGTAAGTATGGATGCTAACAAGGTACCTAATGCTGTTACTACCGCTAATTGGGTAAAGTAACTTGTATTATTATCAAAAGTGTACAGGAGGTATCCTGATATTGCATAACCGACTGTTGATATATGTAGCAGCGTTTTATACGATCCAGTGTACCTCATAACTCCGCCGGAAATAAATGAACCAATAGCCACCCCGGCTGAATGGACAGCTAATCTTATCCCTGAATCTGACGGGGTTCCACCTCGGACTACTTGTACGTAAATGGGGATATAATAGACATACGAGAATGATGTCATAGTACTAAACAAGCTCAATAATGCTGCAAAAGTGATTGTGGGGTACCCGAAAAGCCATAGAGGGATCACTGCATCATTAGGTCTATCAAGCTCTATCCTTATAAACAATGCCAACAATCCTGCTGCCAATAATGCAAATATTAGTGATGCAAATTTATTTTCGGTAGTTACAATATTCAATGCAAGTAAGGCTGAAATCAAAAATGAACATAATGTGATGCTGCCTAATATATCTAACCGTGCCAACTTTTCACTTAATGTCCCATTAACAGATTTACCCTTAGGCATTGTAACGAATAATCCTAAAATACCAATAACAACTATAGGAACTTGAAATAGTATAGCATATCTCCATCCCAAACTATCACTTATAAGTCCACCAACAGTACCGCCTAAACTTGCACCGACTCCGAATACTACATTACCAACTCCTTGAAATAACCCGCGGTTAGATAAACTGACCATATCACTGATACATATACTACTCAGTGCAATTAGCCCTGCACCGCCAAACCCTGATATGAACCGACCAACAAGCAACAGCCATAAAGTAGGCGCATAACCCACCAAGAACGTACCCGCTGCAAAAGCACCATTACATCCAACTAGTACCGACCTCCTACCTAGAATATCGCTCAGTTTACCAAAAATCGGCTGGAATGCAGCGCTGGCAATGATGTAAGACGTGGCTATCCATGATGCTTGGCTACGGTCACCGAATTCTGACGCTATATGAGAAACTAAAGTGGCCATAATAGTACCATCTAGTGCCGCTAGAAATACTCCAGTATACAACGTGGCAAAAATGAACACACGTCGACTGGTGCTCAATGGCACTGGTCCCTGGTCAAGCAGAGGAGTTGTCTCACTCATATGCGCACGGGGGAAGATGCAGAGAAAGATTTTTTCATGGTCAATAGCAAGAGCCTCGGCTGGAAGTTCTAGTCAACCTGCAAGTGCAGTTAGTGGACAATTTCGCGAATCACACTGATCTGGCGCAATCCGATCATCAATGAGGAGCTCACAAAATATAACATTATAATATAGGTTATTAATATTAAATCTGACTACGTTATAATGAATTGCAAAAAGAAAAAATATTTATAAATTCACATTGTATTAACTACTAGTCGGTTTCCATTCTATCAGCGTTCTTCTTGATTATCACCACGCCTTCAAGGGAACTGGCCAAACTGACATATTCATCATCTTCCAATTCTGCTCTTTCGCCATATCCCAATAACACTGGAGTATTATGAGTGACCCATCCAGTTATAGTCTTGGGTTTACCTGCTTGACCTACTGTATCAACTGCTTGACCTACTCTTACACTAACCTTTACAGGGTTCAAATCCTCGTCAAGGGTTATGAGCATCCTTGGCCGAATAGCCAATGCTAGATAGTACAACATTGAATGTTCACTACCGATAATGAAATTTCGAGGTTCAAGTAATGCAACAGCAACTGTTAATAACCCTGCTAATGAAACCCTTGAAAGTATTTGACGGTCAGTATTGAATGGACTCAACGTAGTGGCACCTTTACCAGCATGAAGTAATCCCTGAGCAACACGGATCATAAACAAACAATCACTATCACGTGAATAATAAGTTGCTAATTGTCGTAACAATTGGGCAATTCTTGCATTATTAGTACCAGCACCTACCAATCCCATGGCGAAGATCGAATTAATAGCTACATCCATATCATTATCGTGAGAATATCTTGATAACGTATCGAACACTTTCATTTGTGGGTTAGACACACTTACAAGTCCCATCGCTAAAGGAACAGCTCGTCTTATAGTTGCATCTCCATAATGCATCAAATGACCAAAATGTCTTAATACCATATCTTGTCCGATATCTTCACCCATAGCTATAACTGCAATTCCCAATACTGATACACCCTGGAAAAGTAAATCCCGTTTACCCTTTTCTTCTGATTCTTCTTCAGTATCTTCGTTATCTTGGCCAGCGGCTCCGCCAGCTTCGCCTTCTTCTCCTTGTTCATCATTACTAGAATCACTTTCATCTTCGGATCGTTTGGTTGTAGGTCGAGTGGTACATTCATGTAAAAGCTTTTGTATTTGCAAAACATTACCTGTACCAGAATAAGATGTAACTGTAACCAATGATTCAATTGTTTTGGATATAGGATGGTCAATTGCTTTGATGGTTTCTAAGACTTCTTCAGTATCTTCAGATTTGCCCATATAAAGTAATGCCAACCCTAATGCCATGAAAATGGTCCATTTATCTGATAATTCAGCCTCTGACCGTTCCAAAAGTGCTTGAAGAATAGTCGAAGTGATATCACCATTGGCCGATCCAACAAAGATTTGTCCTAATGACAATGCAGCAAGGGCTGATAATTGCATAGTTAATCCACCATCAGATACTAATGGAGAAATCAATTCAACCAAATCTTCACGTCTTGATCCAGCATATGATAATCCTAATCCAACGATAGCCGAACTTCTTAAAGTGACACTAGAATTATCAACGTATTCATTCAATAACGCCAAAGTTGAATCAGTTTCTTCATGGATTCCTGAATTGACTAATCCTATACCTAATAGAGCACCAGCCTTAACTTGTTCATCATTAGCATACAAGTATCGATCTAATTGTTGTAATCCTTCTTCATTTTGCCATTGATAAATCATACCCAAACTTGCAGTAGTAGAATACATCCCATGAGCCTTTGTCTTGTAAATCCATGAACTGGACTCATCTTCAGTTAAGATTAATTTATCAGTACCATATCCACAGTTTAAAAACGCGTTAGCAAATGCTGCAGCAAGATTTTGCTTTGCTGAATCTAATACACCTGCACTTTGACCGAATCTAGATTGTTCCAAATGTGACTTATATATATCCTCTGGAGTTTTGGGTTCGAGTAA
Organism: Groenewaldozyma tartarivorans; assembly: GCA_030574255.1. NCBI lineage: Eukaryota > Fungi > Ascomycota > Dipodascomycetes > Dipodascales > Trichomonascaceae > Groenewaldozyma > Groenewaldozyma tartarivorans. The sequence continues at coordinate 16,711 of JAJMEQ010000005.1, read as the reverse complement.
ATTAAGTTCTTTAGCAAGATAGTTATAATGAGTAGATAACAATGAATTAGATAAACACTGTTGAACTTCTTCATTATCAAGTTGTAACCAGTAATTTTGTCTTGCCAAAATAAACGCCAGTTGTTTTTGTAATGAAATATCAGTAGTTGATTGGAAGACCGTTCTTATTAAATCTTCATCATCAATTCTAATTGCTAATGCCAATGCTTGAGGCAATTGACCATTAGAAAGATAAAGATTATAAGCAGTATTAAGAAATTCTGAATCATCTGGAGGTGCCAATAATGGAACGCATGAAACCATATAAAGACACACCCTTTGGTAAGTATTTTTATCAACGAATTGGGTAAGACTTTCGATAGATTCGATTTCCATCAATAAATCAACCGCATCAGCTTCTGCATTATGTTTAAGGAAAAATGGTACAATTTTTAATGACAAATTAATCAAATCTTCCACTGGTGCTTCAGCTTCTGATCGGTCTTGATATTCCTCACCAATCTCTAATGCCAAATGTCTAACATATTCATGACCCCAATCAGAAATTGATTCATCAATATTAGAAAGCAATCTATAATGTAAAGTTTCACGTTTATTATCACCAGTATGGGTCATCCCCAAAACTGAAAGAATATCCGCCAATTGTGATTTGAGAGCATCATCCTTCCATGACTCATATACCTGTACAATCTCTTCATAATGTGGAAGCAAAAACTTCAATGGCTTAGGAACAGCAGTCATTGATGATGTTGAGGTTCGAATGAAGTTCTTCAAAGCTTCCAAAGCTGGGCTATAAAGCGATGCATCCGATTCCTAATTCAGTTAGCAACCCATATCCATCCAGTTCTATTAGTAGTTTTCAACTTACCTTTAACCTCTCAACAAGCATTTCTAATTCTTCCTTGAGTTTTTGATCCTCTTCAGACAGTTCTTCCTCTTCCTTCTTTTCCTTTTTATCCTTTTTCTTCTGAGCAGTCACTGCAGTGGAGGTTCCATTGGCAGTTGATCCTGGCTTCTCGGAGGATCCAGATCCCTCAGAAGGAGGTTTGGTCTCGGCACTTCCCTTTGATTTCGCCATATTGCCAACCTTCTCGTGGTAATTTGAACGTTTGGTGTAGAAGATGGCAAATCGTAAATATTAACAGCTTACAAACAACAAAACCTTGGTAACAGCTAGTAGCTAATCAGTTTTAACCTTAAAACAGCTGCGCAAGATCTATCGAACGTCGATTTATGCCAGATCCATGGAATGTCAAAGAATTCACCGTTAATGGTAGGAACTTGAACTCGTTATATGTGTATACCTATGTAATACTTATTTGTGTCTTTAGATACTCTTGTGGTCTTGTCGAACTGGTGAAAAAAATTCTTTTCTGCGCATATCGGCTTTTCAACCGTCGGCCGGTGATCTCGGATTATTCGAATTCTTATCAATGATTCAGAAAGCCACGCCATTTTAGCCTTTCACTTTCTGTTTAGTCATACACTTTTGGTCCTCGAATTATTATTTGCAAAAATGCTTGCTGACCCATTGAACTTGAAGAAATGGCTGGAGGAAAATGGTGATAAGCTCAAACCTCCCGTCAACAATTATTGTATTCAACGAGGAGGGTTCACTGTGATGGTTGTTGGTGGACCCAACGAGCGTACAGATTACCATATCAACCAAACTCCAGAATGGTTTTACCAGTATAAAGGACACATGACACTGAAAGTTGTTGATGACGGCGAGTTTAAGGACATTACTATAGGTGAAGGTGATACGTTTTTGTTGCCGCCTAATACCCCACATAATCCCGTTAGGTATGCTGATACTGTCGGAGTGGTCGTCGAGCAAGACCGGCCGAAAGGAATGCTTGATACCATGAGATGGTATTGTAGCAAATGCAAAGAGATTGTATATGAAACTTCGTTCCAGTTGGTTGACTTGGGTACGCAAATCAAAGAGGGAATTCTAGCATTTGATGCTGATATCAAAAAACGAACATGCGATAAGTGTGGTACTTTGAATTATTCTAGGCCCCAATAAGAGGCATTGATCTAAAGGTTATAATGAGATATGTGTAGGTTTTGTTATTTGTTATTATTAGTATTATTATGTAGATAGTTATAAAAGTGTGTCGAATCGTCCTGCGAACGCATCTGTTATCCAATGATACAATTTGTCATATACAATGCTATTGGCATTGTGGAAAGCAATTCCATGGTCGGAATCAGGGAAAACATGCACATCGTAATTTTCAACTCCCTCAACATCAAACTTATCTAATAAGGCAAGAGTATTCTGGAAATGGACATTATCATCACCAGTTCCATGCATTATCAAAAACCGTTTGTTTTGTCCGATCCTTGTTCCATTATGGACACTCGCTTGAGCATATCCCTTAGGATTATCTTGTGGCTGATGCATATACCGCTCGGTATATATAGAGTCATAGTATCTCCAATCAGTCACTGGAGCGACAGCTACACCATATGAAAAAGTTTCACCTGCATCTGTTTCCAATGTTTTCAAAGTTGTATAACCTCCATATGACCATCCCCAAATAGCCAATCTATCTGCATTCACGTATGGTTTGTTGGCCCAAATTTTGGCAGCAGCAATTTGATCCAAGGCCTCATAATGGCCAAGATTGTCTCTAACAGAAGCTCGGAATTCACGGCCAACAAATCCAGTACCTCTACCATCAGTTATGACTACAATGATATCTTCTGAAGAAGGCAGGATCTTTTGGAAATTGTAAGAGAACTGTTTTGTAACTTGTTGACTTACTGGACCTCCATAAACAAAAAACAGAACTGGATATTTCTTTTTAGGATCAAATGAAGGTGGTCTTATTTCTACGCTGTTAGCGAAAACCCCCTTATCAACTTCAGTAGTTGAATACGTTAATGTTGGTAAAGCATATTTGGTTAACCGTTCTTTTAAGGCCTTGTTTTCTTCAATAAACTCTTGTTTACCAGTGGTAAGATCTAAAACGGTTTGCCATGGTACATCTGGACCTTGATAACTGATAAGGGCGTATTTTGAATCCGTAGAAAATGACGCATCATAATATCCATCTTTACTTTCATCTGTAATAGCCCTAAACCCTGTGCCATCAATATTAACCGCATAGATATGCCGTTCAATAGAAGATTTCTTGGTTGCAGTGAAGTAAATAGTACCAGTTTTCGAATCAAAAGACAGGATGGTATCAACTTCCCAATTACCACGGGTCAAAATTATAGGAGTTGACGAATTGATTGGTGAAAAGTATGCCAAATGGTCATAATTATCAACAATTATCTTATCAATGTACCCAGATTGTTGTCTACCATTCGTCGCAGGCACAAAAGTAGTATCCTTGGTAATCTCAAACCATCCACCATCGGTTCCTTTTAAATCATTAGTTCGAGAAATCTGTCCTGTCTTCTGTTTAACATCTACAACTGCAGTAAACAATTTATCGCTTTCTCTAGTAGTAAGTTTGGCCAATACAACACTAGAATCTGACCAAACAACTTCAGTAACAAGTTTATCTTCAGGTACATCCTTGGGAAGGTCAACAACAAAATAATCATCACCAGACTTGACATCAAGATATAACAAATCAACTACTGGGTTACCGGTACCAGGCTTTGGATACTTGATATTTTTAAGTCTTGGATAAGGGTCAGATTTGTCATCACCCACAAAATACAACAAGGGATAATCCCTTACGGCACTTTCATTAGTTCTAAGAAAGGCTAAATGTTCACCATTTAATGACCACCATAATGCTCTATCGCCGTAAAAGACTTCTTCCTCATATACCCAATCAGGACGGCCGTAAAAGATATCTTCACCACCATCAAAGGTTATCTGTCTTACAGTGGCCTTTTCATCAAGGTGTCTTAAAAACAAGTTATTTTCTCTAACAAATGCGATGCTATCGCCTGTGGGAGACCAAACAGCAATAGATGCATACTTGTCGGGGTTACCAGGGTCAAGAGGATAAATATTTCCTGACTCGATATCCAATATCCAAAAGATTGATTCTGAAGAGTATCTCCAGTTCTTAATTCTAGAAGTGGAGAAAATAGCTCTCGTTTGTTGGTTGTTGACCCATAACTGACTAACAACATGTTTCTGATCCTCCACAACAACGGTTCGGCCAAGAATCTTGCGCTTGTCGTTTCTTCTACTCCATGAGGTTAAAAAGAACCCATCTTGGTCTGCAATAATGTAATCCCCGCCGTCAGGTCCATTAATCCAACTAATATCCTTTCTAGACGGTGAAAGCTCGCCTTTTCTAAGAATATCCAACGATAACGGCTGTCCTACTTTGTGCTTACTTCCTCCATTGCCGAACCCCCATGCCTTTGTCCAGATACATAACGACAATAGAATAAGTATAACTGTGAATGAAACACTTGCAACAATTACCCTCACTCTATGAGATCTCTTCTTATCTATAATAGACGAAATATCCTCTCTATCTTCTTCGTCTTGAGATTCCCGTCCCTTAGTTCGCAAAACTTCACTACTCTCACTCGGAAGAGCCTCGTACATTTTGGATACTCTTAACTATCCGAAAATTACGTCCTGGGGACTATACGTCGAGAATAATAGTTCACGGCACCAGCATAAATATAGTACTAGCCCCAAGTTGGACTGCCGCTGTCACCATAGTTGTAGCCGATCGCACCAGATTTCTGTAGATGCACCAAAAGGGTATATTTTCAGATCGCACGGCTAGAGATATCGATAACAGATCTAAATATTGCACGTGACATTGGCCCGTGCGCGTAGTTTATATACTCGGGGACACATTGACTACCGGGGTATTTTAAATTTAAATATAATTATAATGTTATATATATAAAAAGCTGTGCTAAAACATATTATGTTATATTATAATATGGTAGTTATATAAATATAACTTGGAAGACTCCAAATGAAAATATGCGTGGAGATTCGGGTATCAACATTATATACTGGAAAAATTGTCCAAAGTTTCTCCGGCAACGTTTTCCTCGGGTCGGGGTGGTAGGTCATACCTATAGTCCTCTGCTGGTATGCCTACTGCTCCTGCTCTATACCCCTGGTCTGGTTCTAACTGGGAGAAATCTTGAGCTTGTGGAGGGGGCGGTGGTTGCTGTGGCTGTTGCTGTGGCTGTTGCTGTGGCTGTTGCTGTAGCTGTTGAGGTAGAGGTTGTTGAGCCTGTGCATAGGGCACTTGATCTATAACGTCTTGTTGAACCGGTTCAACTTCTTGTTGATGTTGTTCTCGTATAACGGGTCTTGGCTCAGATTCACTTTGAGGCAATTGGTCTGGTGGAGTTCTGACCAACGTTCTAAATGACATTACTTCGTTTAAGATCATTTGTCTCATTGTTTCCATATCGTCTATTTCTTCAAATGAAAAGTCAAACTCGGTAGAGCAAACCGGCTCATCAGAAGGATCATGCCATACTCTCAAATATGGATGTTCCAACGCTTCGGTTACTGATATTCTATCCTTAGGATCAAACGTAAGCATTCGTTCCAACAAATCGATAGCTTCGGGATTAGCATTAGGGAAAAATTTCGTGAAGGGTATTTTTGGAGAATAGGGCAACCCCTTAATAAACTCTTGGGCCTTCGGAGACCCTATACGATGCAAAGTCTCATCACTAGGTGTACCAATGACTTGAATAATTTTTAACAATTGATCAACATAATCCTTACCTTTAAAAAATGGCTTATAACCCAACAATTCTGCAAATATACATCCAACAGACCAAACGTCTATAGCCTTGGTGTAGCTTTGAAGACTCAGCATGATCTCTGGCGCTCTATACCACCTAGTAGCAACATACTCAGTCAAAAACCCACTATTTTTTTGAGGATCGGAAGAGTAACCTCGGGCAAGCCCAAAGTCACAAATTTTAAGATCACAGTCTGCATTTACCAGCAAGTTCCCCGGTTTCAAGTCACGGTGCAGCACGTTGGCACTATGGATATACTTTAGCCCAACAAGGATCTGGTATATGAATCGCTGGTAATGGGCGTCGGTTAACGGTTGTTGGGACTTGATAATCTGGTGCATATCACACTCCATCAATTCTTCGTACAAATAAATCTCATTGAATCCCTGGGGATCAACAATGTCCATGTCATAAAGACAGGTGATGTTCTGGTGGCCTCTGAAGTGCCGCAAAAGCTTGAGTTCTCTCAAGGCCCGCTTACACAGGATTTTCTTGCTGAAAATGTTGGTCACCTTCTTGATAGCGATTCCAGGAACACCTGGACTGCCCATATACTTGGCAGCGCACACAATTCCATAGGCGCCATGGCCGAGCTCCTTGGTGATTTGGAACCGCTTGTCGATGGCGAAGTCCTGCTGGAAGACCTTGTAGGAGTGTCGCTCCATGGCTCGGAGGGAGGATAAATAAATAGAATGTGAAAGTGAAGAAGTTGGAGAACTGATGATGGCGATCAGAGCTAGTAATATATAGATTGATGGTTAAAATGCGTGTTATACATGAATGCATATAAATAACCTCGCATAACCTACAATAATAGTTAATGTTAACGTTGCACGCGTTAAAATAGAGCCGCAGCACTGGAATATTAATCTAAAACGTTATTAATAGTAGCATTCGTTAATTAATTAGCAGGCAAAGTACAGTATTCGCATATATATATATATATATCTGGTGGCTGTGTCTGTAATTGCAAATACGGACTTTTTTTAGCCCGGGTGCTAAGCAGGTATTTCCCATCTTTCAACATGAAATAGCCAATATTCCACAAGGGAAAAGAGAAGCAATTGGGCCTATAAAGTTAGTTATTACTTAAGCCTGACTTCAGGGTAACTCATCTATATAACGATAACGTTAATAACGAACGTACGTTACTGTTATGCACAATCGATTTTGTTAATCGATCATGAAAAATATTCGAATCTGCTTGATCCAACAAATTTGAATATTTGTATATACAAATATCTATATTTCAAAGGAAAATGGACACCTTGTTTGACGACATTCTGAAGGTGACCTCGGTGGAGACCGGCCGGTACGACCGGGTGTCGAGGATCACTGCGGTGTCGAACGCCAGCCAGGACATACATTTGACGCTGGACGTGAACACTGAAATCTTTCCCATCTCCAAAGGTGATAATCTGACAGTAGCCATTGCCCAGAGTATAGGGCTCACGGGGAGCTGGAAACCTACACACGAGCCGTCGTTGGCAGACGACTACGACTATGTCATGCACGGAACTGTATACAAGTTTGAAGAATCGGCTAATGATAAAGTGTCAATGTACACTTCGTTTGGAGGATTACTCATGTGTCTAGAAGGAAGTTATAGAAAGCTGTCCAACCTGAAGCTGGAAACCGTCTACTTGCTTATAAGGAAGTGAATAGAGCTGTATAATATATCTATTTAAGGACAAAATGATAGTATAGCGACGTCCCTAGCTACTACTACTTTATTTTATTTTTTTGCTTTCTTCCAGTTAACTAAATTCCTGCGCCTTGCCGGTCATCAACAGCCCTATGATCAGTCCGAACAGTCCCAAAACACTGCCAAAGATCTCTATCACCAGTATCTTGACGAATAATGATGAATCTGCTGCATCAGCTACCGCTGCCGTTGACCCTGTAATACCTACGGCCACTCCACAAAGCAGATTGCTGACCCCTACCGTCAAGCCGCCCCAAAATAATGCATATCCTGTGTACAAGTTATCCTTCGTGTATGCGGAGGGCGCGGTCGTCAACTTGGACGAAAACACAATAGCCATGATAAGTCCGTAAATAGCGACAACTTCGCAGAAAATAATACTGATAAGATTCTTAGTTGTTATCCGAGGTGCTTTGACACCTGCTCCAATGATACTTGTTCCTGTGATGAATATCCCCCACGCGGCCCCAACAACGCTGAGTCCTATACATAGGGCAATGCCAATGGTGGCCCACATGTAAGGCGATGTCGTGGTTAGAAACTCCCCGACGTTGAACACTTCTCCATCGCCAGTGAACAGTTGGTCTACAATTAGCCATACAAAAACACTACCACTTTAACAATCCTTGGATTCACATACATCCTCCTATCAATGCCAGGGCAGAAACTGCCGTGGCCAATACTGTGGTCGACATGAGTTCGTTGTTGCCCTTAAAAGCTTATTGAACTTGTTAAAATTTAAGATCGAGCGCTAGCTAGGTATAGCTAGGATCCGGATCCTGTGTCGACAGACCTAGGCCTGATAACGTTAAGTGCGATTATAAGAGATATTCTCCGATGATTCGATTAGCCAGATCCCTCAATTAATTGAAAAGCTTGATATATATATATATATATATCACTAGAGAGCTCTGGATAGATGGAGCAATGTCAAGTAAGTAAAATCTGGTTAGAGATTGATGCTCGTGCTAATGGTAGACTCGGTGTTGTCACAAATCCCACTGGTAGTATCACCTTTTCTACGACCGCCACAAGCGGTAACTCTTCCGTTTAACTATAAATCGCTACCAGGCTCGTTCCAAAGTTCATTGAACCCAGAAACATTGGACCAAATTATAAAAGATTCCAACGACTTCATAACGCATCTGAACAAATCCCATAAGGAAGAGGCCTACACTGCATGGAAACAGAAAGTTGACGAGGAAGAATTAAAAGAGAAAAGAAAATTGGCTCCTGGGTATTTGGACAGTTCAGTCAAAATCCTCACTCCTTCTCATTCACAATAAATTATTAATGTTTTTACATAACATGTTATATAATTATATTTATTTATCCTACCATTGTTCTCTTGCGTCCTCTTAGTCGCACTTGTTCGAGCTTTTTAAGAGTCTCTTTGCTATTGGTAACTGATTTCGAGTAGCCCTTCATTATATGCCGTAATATTTCTTCCTGCTCAGGATGAGTGCTTTCAATGGCCCTTTCCAAAACATATAAATCAACCGCCCTATCTTCAGGAACAGTCGAGTGACTAGAAAGACCGAAATCTATAAGTACTGGCCGTTTCAACCCTTCAGAATCTTCATTAACCATTATGTTCGAAGTAGTTAAATCACCATGAACAATTCCTGATGAATGCAATCGAGCTATTTGTTCACCAGTTTCTAACAATATCCTTTCCATATCAGCTTTATCAGATGGATTTGACCATAAAAGTGCCTTTAAACTCGTTCCTTCAATGAAATCCATCCATATAAGACCCTTTCGAGGGTCTACAAATATTAATCTTGGTGCATTCACATTAGATAACAATAATTTTTGCAAAACACGGGCTTCGGCCAATGTCCGATGTTTCGTCAACTGTTTATCCAAAACTTCATGTCTATATGATTTCTTCGGCCGTACTTTCAGTAGCACCATCCGGTTTTCTATATACGGATGGGCTGTCTTGTATACCAGAGCCTCGGCTCCTTGTGATATAAGATCCATAGTAAAAATTAATCGATCATGATCAGGATCAGAATTATCGATCATGATGATTCAACTTTTAGATATCGTATAAAGGGATCCGCCCAACTCCGCTATGTATCCACCTGGGAACTATAAATGAGTTGATAGATTAGTAAAGAAACTTACAGATATCATTAAATATATACAACTATGGGTTTAGACCGAACTTTCTAAACGTCTTGACCAACTTATCATTTGAGCCTCCAGATGATAAAAATGAGATTGGACCTCCAATAACTCGCTTAGCAACTTTCCTTATATCATCTACAGTCAATGCTTCAATCTTTGATCTCATTTCTGAAATAGTGGCCTTTTTGTTTGTTAATTGGATCTGTCTACCCAAATCCTCTACTTGCACCATTAAACTTTCTAGATTCATTAATAATGAGCTTCTGAGTTGGTTTTTTGCTCTTGAAATCTCCTCCTCTGTAATATACTCCGAGTAATTGGCAAGAATCGTTAATTCTCTTGCAAGAACTTCTCCTAATAGCTGGCTATGAGCTGGCTCACAGCTTGCTGAGACTCCAAATAACCCAGTGTCGGAATAAGAATGGTTATAAGCTAGACAGCTTTCAACAAATCCATAAACATTAAGTACTTCTGTGTAAAATCTAGAATACATGCCCTTCCCTGGTCCACCTGCCGAAAACGATCCACCTCCACCTAAGGCAGTCTGTAAAACAGCTAATGCATACACGTCTGGGTCAGTTATCGATACACCTTCAAATGACACATATAAATGGTATAAATCGTGGTCCAATCCACTATTGGAGACCCCAGGAGTAAACTTACTCTGACCAGGATCAATTGTTTCAAATTTAGGCCGAAGATGGCCCAAATATTTTTCGGTAAGTCTAACTGCTTCATCATGAGCCACACCCACAAAGGATGTTACCATTCTCTCCGGAACAAAAAATTTACTATGATATTGTTCTAATAAAGATGGGGTAATTAATGGTAATCGATCTGGGGGACAAAGTAACGGTCTTCCAATTCCTCCTTGAAATGCTGCTGAATGTGCTAATTCCGGTAGAATAAGCTCAGCCTTTTGGTTGATTTCTCGTATTTCATACTCAGCTGAAGCAATTTGCTCTTGTACATCTTCGTCTGTAAATCGTGGTACTGAAACTGTTTCTGCTAAACCTGCAAACATCTTCTCGGTGCCACTGGAAAATATAGAGCCCTGATACATCATTGTTTCCCGAGACGATGCACACATATAAGTGCCACCTAGATTGTCTAGCTTTTGTTGAAAGTCTGCAGCTGATTGTAGCTGTGTGGTCTTAAAAGCCAATCTATCTAGGATATGGCTAACTCCAGTCAATTTGTCGGTCTCAAACCGAGATCCGGTATTAACATAAATGCCCATGGTAGTAAAGTGGCCCGGCGAAGGACTCGTAGCCACACGTAGCCCATTATCAAGGGTCGTTACTGTGCATTCTGCTCTACGAATAGCGTTTCTCAGCATCTTTACCCAGACGCTGTGAAAATGTTTCGGAGCGTTTTAGTAGATATCAGCAGCTATGTTAATGTTAGTAAAACGTTTCTTTCGGCTCCGGAGCCTATACGTTAATTAACGTTTATTTTCCGTGTATGAATTTTACCAACGATCGATATATATCGCATGTACACGAGCTCGAAATTTCAAAATTTTAGAATTTATTGAGAACATGAATATTCTAGATTTGAATGAGTTACAATTGCGAGATTCCAGCGGATGACGAATTGATACTATATGGATCTAGTGACTATATGATTTCAACTTCACTTCGATATAATCAACGAGGCTTTACGAATGTCGGCTACTGCTGGATATCACTAATATCGATAACAGAATAACCCCTTCATAAGCTGCAACAATATGAGTATTCATATTCATGTCGAGTTCCCTGATTGTTGGTTGGTACGACTTGAAACTTTGTGGATTAGCTTTGTTATTTTCTCGTCACCGCTTTTCAAAGCAGCCTCATAAGCCAAGCGGTATTGCTTTATACCCTCCGAGAACAGCAGTCGTTTATCACTCCACCCAGTATCCAATCTCAGTTTATCACTGCTGACCCATTGGCTATATCCAAGCAACTTCTCCCTAGGGCCAGCAGTATCTCCGTTGTTTCCGACGTGTTTTATGCCATGTTCAATGCCATACTCCTTAACGAGTGCTGACAGAATCTCACCAGTTGTCTCGTAACGCCTGGATGAGATATTGTAACACTGTCCCGCAACCACGTCCCTCTTGGTCTTTGCAATTGATACGTATGCTTCCGCGCAATCATCGACGTGTATGGCATGAAGAATAGTTCTGGGGTCCTCTTCAAGAATCCATTCTTCCTTCTGCTTTGCGTCTTCTGCAAAAAGAAAGAAAAAGACGTAAAATGAAGAATTGTAGCCAAATACATGTGTGGGTCTAACCACTACTGTATCAAATACGTCCTTATTCTCAAAGAACCTGAGCGAATAGGCAGACCGGTTCACAAGACTAGCATGAGGGTTCAGAGGAGTCAGCTCAGTATGGGGCTCCAAGCCAGGTGTACCGTCCAACTGGCCTCTGCCATAATCTTTACAGCCCGAGGTGACAATTACCAATGGGCGGATACTATGCTTTAATGAGTCTCGGGCAATCTTGCGAATAAGAGCTACTGTGGAAGAATAATGACTCTCGTAATCAGATATGCCCTCCGCAGTTATTGCGGAAACAATCACTGAAAAAAAAATCCCCCGCTTTGAAATATCTTCAAGGAAACTAGTATCTTCAGGCGAGCCAATGAGAGGAATGATTTCCATTTTGGCTATCGCCGTGCTTAATTGCTCTCGACGAACCAGGCCGTATGTTCGGTAGCCGGCTCGAACGAAGGCCCTGGCGACTGCGTTTCCTATGTACCCGTTTGCACCGACAACCAGAACATTTGCACCATCGCTAAGCATCATAAGAGAAGAAACTGTCTAAACCGGTTCGAGATGTATGTACCCTATATATAAGGGTGAAACGCGCAATGACTCACATATAATCTTGCAATAGTGCTGTACTTCTTAAGTTCTTATAACCATGTTATTTCTAGCAATATATAGCCATTGTGTAGATATGTTATTATGGACATGCATGCATGGCTCTAGCCTGCGCGTATATATAATATACGCGTATATATGATCTCGTATTATTGGCGTATGTGCCCGTACGTACGAGCGATAAGGTACCAGCATCAGTTGACTGTTGGTCCACGTATTTATACTACTACCGCGGTACCTAGGACTAGTCATGACTGATTCTATTCACTCGGATCAGATTTTAAACGGAACATATATCTGGCTCGAAGAATGGGGAGCACCAAGTTCAAGGTTTCCGTACCAGCCTCTTCGGCTAATATAGGGCCAGGGTTTGATACGCTCGGAATAGCCCTCTCTTTATACTTGGAAGTGACTGTTACAGTAGATGGTAAAGTCAATGGCCAACCGCTAAACTGCAAAATCACTTATGAAGGTGAAGGGAAGGCTCCTTTGCTAGCGGACGAAAACCTTGTCACGAGGACATCACTATATGTACTGCGATGTAATGGAATCAGAAGCTTCCCTGTTGGTACTACAATTGCAATAAAAAATCCCATCCCATTAGGTCGGGGTTTGGGTTCATCTGGAGCAGCTGTGGTAGCTGGTGTGATGATTGGTAATGAGCTAGGACATCTGAATTTTTCTAAGCAAAGACTGCTGGACTACTGCTTAATGATAGAACGTCATCCTGATAATATTACTGCCGCCATGATGGGTGGCTTTGTTGGATCATATCTCAGACAATTGAGTGCAGCTGATTTAGAACGCGTTGAAATCCCATTGAGTGAAGTTTTACCTGAGCCTGCTGGTGGCGCTGATACTGGACTAGTTCCTCCTGAGCCACCAATGAATATTGGCCATCATATAAAATATGGGTGGGCCCCAGAGATCAAAGCGATTGCAGTCATACCGAATTTCGAATTGAGTACTGCCACAGCTAGAGAAGTTCTTCCTACTGCATATACTAGACAAGACATTATTTTCAATCTACAACGGTTATCTGTACTTACTACTGCTGTTACTAGATCACCACCTGATCCTGAGTTGATCTATTCTGCTATGCAAGATAAGCTTCATCAACCATATAGAAAGACGTTGATTCCAGGATTACCAGAAATTTTAGCCTCAGTTACTCCTAAAACTCATCCAGGGCTTTTGGGTATATGTTTATCTGGTGCTGGCCCCACAATTCTGGCATTAGCTACTGAAAACTTTGAATCAATCGCTGAAGAGATTGTTGCTAGATTCAACGCAGAGGACATTGAATGTCGTTGGGAACTTCTTGAAGTAGCTGAAGGAACAACTGTGGAGCATTTGTAGATGCTTTACTTTTGTATCAATAAAAATATTATTCATGCAGATGGGCGTATATTTTATCGCTCAGCACTTAATAATATATATGGATTCATTCCCAAGTTGAAATTCTTAAACAACTCAATAAAAACTACTCTGTATTTTATGAAATATCCCGTAATACCAAATTATATGACTAGATCTGGTCTGAGGATGGCTTTAAACCGCTTTATAGATCTTGGTAGCTTGGCCATAATTATAAATTTCCAAATCTGACTATAGCTAACGATGTACCTATAGCTATGATCAAACAAATATCGACATCCGATCGGTGCATATTATCATGATCTGATCATATATATTTTTATATCATGTTGGAATTGATACCAGAAACAATCCCCTGGGTGGCCGCAGTGCCATTAGGCACTGTCGCCTTGAGGACGGCGGTCACTTTACCGCTTAGTATATCTAATAGGTTTAGAGCGAGACGTCAAGCCGAATTACAACCGTTATTATCTGCGATGTACCCATTACTTAAAGCCAGGTTAGCGAGCACTGGGAAGATTAAAGATCCGAATCAGATTGAAGTGCTAGCTATGAAAGAACGACGCAAACGTCGGATATCACTATATAGAAAGTTCAATTGCCAGAATTGGAAGATGCTGGCATTGCCGGCTGTACAGATTCCATTATGGGTGAGTGTGAGTTACTATTTACGAGACAATTTGAAGACAATAGGGAAAGCTATCGATGAAACTGGCCAACCCGAATCATTCCTATGGATTAACGACCTGACTCTTGCTGATCCGACGTCATTACTGCCTCTAACTTTGGGTGCAGTGGCCATGCTGAACGCTGAATGGAATTACAGGCAAATGACTGCAGTTAGAGGGAGTACAAATTCAAGATTACCAAAGGCTATTGGGAATATCTCCAAAATAGGTACGCTTTGTTTTATGACCATTTCGTTGCAACAGCCGGCTATCCTCTGCTTGTATTGGATAACGTCTAATATTTATTCTTTTGTTCAGAACGTGCTGCTGGACTACTTTCTGCCCATTCGCGAAAAACCACAATAAGAGCAAAAAAAAAAAAGATGGGTGATTAATATAAATACATGTACATAATAGAATAAATCGTTATTTTTTAGTCTTGAGCAGACCCGTCTCGAGGTCTATACGTGATACCTCTGCTTTCAAGGTCGGCTACAACATCGTCGGGTAATCGTCCGTTGACTTTGACAGCATAAAGTCCTAATTGCATTCCATCGATTCTTAGCCATCGGCCAACCCATGATCCATCGTTGCAAAGCGCTACTGTTCCTTCAAATGCTACATAGTCTGTTAGCATAATACTGCGAGTATAGTATCGATAACTTACATGGACTTGTGCATTCTTGAACTAGAGAGTCGTCAGATTTGTACGCCAATATTGATTGGCAATTAGGGCATCCTTCATTGAGAAATTCCTTAACTTGTTAGAATCAGTTGTACTAAAATTGAATAAGCTATCACTTACTCTTAACGGTTGTATTATACCGCAGAGCATGCAAGCCCTGTCTGTTCTTGTTGACATTATCCTTAATCAGTTGGTTGATGTCAACGTTGGCGAATTCGAAAAATCGTTATCAATGTACATGTTAACGTTATACCTCGAGTACTCGTTAAATGTTCGAAATTCTAAACTGGCGTCGACGTCGCGATCGTCGGTGATATGAAATTTCTACGCAAATTTAGCGCCATCAAATGATTGACATTTCGAATTTTTTGCAAAATTTTTGGCCCGATCATTCGCGAATCATGAATAAAAGCGGCTTCGACCGGACAATTATTTTTTCCCATTCGATATGTATATCATTTTAAAACTAGAGCTTTGTAGAATAATTATGTGGCACTCTCTACTTCCACATCGTAATGCGTGAAGAGTTATGGCTTAATTTAAAGTGGCTGCCTGATGTATGGTATTTTAAGTAACAATAAGGTTTGATGTTCGAATTCGATCGCTGGCTTAAAAGTGCTAGTGGTTTAAGTGGAAGATCGATCTTATCGCCCTCGGAGCTCCGGATCCCCACACCTTAAAAGGTCATGTCGATAAAATAGGCTGTAATATTTATGATTTGTCGTTCGTCGACGTTCAATATCTCCAAATATTTGTATTGCAGTTGGTGGTTTTATTGCCATTGTAGTATTTCTAGCTATCTATATTAGTATATGTTACTTTATGGAAGATTTTTGCCGTTATAATCAAGAGATAAAAAATTCCAAAAAAAAAATTTTAAATGGATCAAAATCTGGGCTAGTTTCCTATGAAAGGGATAGCCAGCGAATGGGTTTTTTGAACATTCGATTCGATTCGATGACTTCGCCCCCTTCCATTCGTATCCGTTCGAATATCGGGGCTTTGGCCTTGGGGCATTCGGTGAATGTGCCTTCAAGGCCGGGATTTATTCGCGGTTACACATAGTAAAAAGCAATGAAAGCTTATATCATAGAGAACAGTAAACCAGAGCACTCCTTTCTCAATTTTGATGGTATTTCAAGTGTTTTATCTAGTTAACCCAGATTGTGATTGTATCTGGTAGCTGTATGGCCGTGTGTGTAGCTATATTCTCATAAAGGGGTTAAGAATGTGTCTGTTCCCACATGAAGTTATTCTCCAAGTAAGTTATGTTATGTAAACGTTTAAATCCCATAATATATAAAGGCTATTAATATATATTATAGAGTGTCGCGCGTAACCACGGCCGAAATTTTTCTGAATCTTATGGTATTATAGTGTCGCGCGTAACTTAAGCGCCACTGATTTTTTTCTGGATGTTATAGACTATATAGTAATAGTATTTCTAATAGAATTTCGGCGTAATTCTTGGTCGAAAACGAGTGGTCAATGGGTGGGTTATCAATCAATTGAAATCGGATCTGATAAGTATTTGTCACTGTAGCAACGGAGGGC